>JAFLJL010016449.1:0-7500 GCA_018398815.1 Conus ventricosus
ATAGCTTTAGAAGATTTTTAGTGAACTATATAAATTAAGTATACACTAAGGACAGATTTGAGAATGTTTAAGTAAAATTATATAATAAGAGACAAAGATGAGCTAAAAAAAATAAAAGAGCAGTTAGAACATCTAAGCACGCTAGCTATGCTTACGGACTGACCCTCCAGTTCGATACGTTTGTTTATTATAATTTGTTTATTATTATTGATTGCCTATACAATTTGTTTATTATAATTTGTTTATTATAAAAAAGAATGTCTCGAGGGCCAGAATCAAAAGCGCAGCTAGCTCCTAAATGCACTGCAGTAGAGCTAAAAGACCTAGGAGACACAACTGAGTTTGATCTAATAGGAGTGCCAGGAAATGTTTATGGATTTGAGTACACAGATGAAGGGGTTTACAAACGAACAGAAATTGAAGACAAAAAACGGCAGCAACATCCTGCCCTAGAAGAGATAAGAAATTTAAGAGCAAACGATTTTGGCAAACGTGAATACAAACTTCATAAAAGAGAGAATGCTTGGACGTTGCTTCCTGAAATTGACTGGAATTTAAAGTTTGAACTACGAAGCCCTAATGTATACTACGATAAGAAAAACAATTTTAGAAAGGCTTTGAATGCAGGGCCCGTTCTTGTTAGCTTGGTTCCAGAACACAACAGAAAAAAACAGATTGAAATAACTAGGCAGGGTTCCCCCGAAGTCGGAGTGTGGCTGCCCATGTGGCGGGGTAAATCAAAAACGGTCACACACGTAATGTTCTCATCCCCAGCTGATGCATTTGTGCCATAGTGTTCAAATACTGCGGCTGTTCGGATGATCCCTGGAGTCTTTTAGCCAGGGTACGACAACAACAACAACAACAACAACAACTAGGCAGGGTTCTGAATATATGCTACAGAGAAAGAAGTCCTTAGCTGAAGTGGGGGGCGGACACCGTCGGCTTAGAATTTACCCCAACGCTAGAATCACTACCAAGGCAAATGACGATGATTTTTCGCTTATTTATTACTCCGAGGGAGGGCGATACTAGTTTGCCAGAACATGCGTTTATTAGAGGCATACAAATAAAGGCTGAAAACTTGGATGCCCCTTTTAAGCTCGTTATTGTTATTACTAAAAACGGAGATGAAATAAACGCCCATTGCATCATCCGACAAGGTTACTGTGATGGTTGACAAAGACAAACTAACAGTACTCGACTTTATTTTCCTTAAGTATGTTGATTTTATTGCGTTTTACTCTGTTGATGAAGTGCTGCCAGAAGGATTACTAAGAAGATATATATAAGATTAATTAAAAAAATAATCTTGATTAAAAAATGGAGGTTCAACAGTTTAGATTAAAGCAAATAACTGAACTTCAAAAGGAAATAGAAAGCGACTTGGATAAGTATAGAGTTACTAGAAAGAAATATGCTAAAGCTTTAAATACTCTTTCTTATGTAATTACTGGCTCATCAACTGTAGCTAGCTGTCACACTGTCACTTTTGCCCGCACGCATTCATGACAGCATTTACTCCATACGTATACGCAATCTTCCAATCAACCAAAGGCGCACTACCGAATGTTTTTCTTCTCCCCTCTCCTTCAGGGAAAAACACTTTACTAAATCACATCAAACAATTTATAAACGGATTTTATACATGTAGCTCTCTTTCCACTGAGAGGCAACTAACTCACGCAAGCTTCATAAAGTCACGGCCTTCACACAACATTGGCCCACAAAATCCAGACCAGGAAATAAATAATTCCAGTACTCACTGATGCCACGCCTGCATCAAACACAAGACTTCATATTGGTCGTGCTTTCCTGTCTCTCACAGACACGTATCACCCCTTTAAATTCTCCCGTCACTGGAGATTAGGATTTCCAACTTCTCTTCCTCGCCTTCTCCTGTCCCTGGAGAAGTGACGAGTTCCGACTCCTCTCCCTCGACTTCTCCTGACCCTGGAGAGATTACGAGTTCCGACTCCTCTCCCTGGAGTCTTTACTGGTAGGGGCTGAACTACCGGTGTGTTCCCCACACCATGGCCATCTCAACCACCTCACGGGTTGCAAGGTGAAGAGTAAAAGGTGAAGGGTGAAGGGCTGAAACACGAATAAGGTTCGTGTAAGTAACCTGCTTCTTAATTCAACATATGAATTCTTTCTTTCTCTTTTCTTTAAGTTTCCCCCTGTAGCTTTCCCAACTATCTATGGCTCACCTGGTAATGACTGGTCAGCAGAGAGGACCAACGTCCTGATAGGTTCGAGTCTCTAGGCCATCTGCTGGGTTAAAACTGATTCTTTCCTTCCTCCTCCTATGAGTGCATACTCAGTGTTCAAAACACATGACCAGCACCTTACCAGCCCTTGTTAAACTATCACTCAGTGGTCACTTTCACCCAATGACCACTTTTCTTTCTTTACTGAGTATATCTCACAATTATTTGGGACGCCCGCTAACTAGTCAAGCCACACGAATATTCTTCCTTTTTAGTTGTGGCATGGGAAATGATTACATATCACTAAACTACATGTGATGGCGTCACATGCCTTGATGTGAGGCTACGTCACATGACACTAGCGTAAGTGCGGGGTCTAGTGTTACTCTTTTAACCACCGGGTCGGGGCGCCAGCCTCTTTAGCATTAGGGGGCCTTGGTTTAGGGTTAGGCGCCGTGTCTATGGTTGTAAGTGCTGTTTTTAAAAAAATTAACTCCTAAATTACAAAAGCACACTGCCATTGTAGCTCTAGCATCGGCAAAACTTTGTTCATTAAGATTAAGAATAAGCAAATCATTACAGGATGAAAACATCACGGACGAAGAATTTGAGAAGCTTATGGCTGACGGTGATGATTACAGACGCCAGAAATTGAACTTCAAAAGGAGTGGAGAAAGACTTTTACTTCACGACAGGTAGACACTGATGCAATTAAACAGAACATTGAAAAACAAACACACGATCAGTTAAAACCAAAAATAGAACAAAAATGGTTTACAAACTTAGCCGTCCTGGACTGAATGACTGGCTTGTTCTCACCGGCACGTCTAATATTGATTGCACTTGTCGGTGGTTTACACAGGTAGCCGAGTCCCTGATTCACTCGTTCGCTAGCGCTGGGCTAAGCCGATATTGATCGCAGGCCTAAAGGCATCGTCTGCTTTAGACTTTGGTGTCTGCAGCCGCGGCACAGAACCGCTACAAGAGCGCTGCTGGCGGCAGAAAGAATATTATGTCAAACCAAGTTGTGTGACATATTTCTTACCTCTGTGACATATTTATACCCGCGCGACCATTATTTTTGCTTTGACCGGTGACATTATTTCTTGCTGTTGACCTATAAAAAAGGGATTGACCTATAAAAAAGGGATTGACCTATAAAAAGGTATTGACACTGTTTATAGTTACGTGTTCTTGGAGACATGTGTGCCTCTGTGTTGGTGTGTGTGGGCGCTATAAGCGTTGTTATTGATTATGTGTGGGTGCTATAAACGCTGTTATTTATTTTGTGTGGGTGTTGAAGTTAACAAAAATTAATGTTTTGCAGATTCAATTTTATTTATTTATTTAAATTTTTAGGTTTAAAAATGAAGCTCGAACACAGTGAATCTGATTTAAAGAATGATCTAATAATTTTAATGAAAAATTGTAATGAGCTATTTGACGAGACAATGAAAGCGTTAAACATTGATTTTGAGTGAATCTGGCCTTGAGAATGATGTAGACAATATAATAAAAGATCATAGTGAACTGTTTGACGAAGCAATCAAAGCGATGAACATTAACTGTAGTGATTCAGAAAAAGCTAAAATATTTAGCAGGTGTTATTGTGAGGTTAACATGCCTTGAAGTGTTGCAGCGCTTAGGTTAAGCATAAAAAAGCGGGGTTTTACTTACTTTTATATATATTTATTTTTTGATTTACGTAAATATTTTGAGTTAAAAAATGAGCCTCACAAGCGCGTCTGAGTTTGAAAAAACTGCCAGCCAGCGCACTGGTGAAAGGTAGTGACAACAATTAATCAATATGTTTAGCGAAGTAGACATGGACATAATTAACCCCTCGAACGTTCATGAAAGCGTGGCACAACTATCTCAAAAATTCCAGAGTCTCTTCACGTGAACCGCCAGTAAAAGTGTTTGTTGGCCGTTCTGATCGATTATATAACGCCTGATGATAGTAACATGCCAGTCTGGGTTTCAACTAAACAGAAAGAAGTAATCAGCTATCACGACTTTAATTCTGACTGGGCTGATTACATGCTTACACAGTTTAACCATGCAAGTGAAGAAGCAAAATTGCGCGGTTCTGGTGGTCTGAAGGAACAGTCCTTCAAATTATATGAAACAAACACAGTTCTATCCTATATGTTGGCAATCTCACACTTCCTCTCCCAAAAGAGCTAGTTTTAAAACGAGCAGTCTTAAACATAAAAAATCCTGACAACATGTGTTTTATGTGGTGCGTTTTAGCACATTTACATCCTGTTATAAAGAACGCAGAAAGAGTATCTAATTATGAACAATATAAGCAAGAGCATGAACTTTGATAACATAACCTTCAGTAAGCATACAAAGTATATCTCCAGTTTGAAGAGCAAAACAAGCCAATCACTGTAAACGTATACACATGGTCTGTAGAAACGATCTAGTGCCTCTAAGGGTTTCTCCCAACGCCCTACTTTAGGCGAACCGCTTGACAAGCATGTAGACTTGATACTGTTTGAAGATAGTACAAAGAGCCATTATGTATTAATCAGAACAATAAGCAGACTTATGGGGTTTACATCAAAGAATCATGCTAAGAAAGGGCTTTGTAGAAGGTGTTTGGTCAGAATCCCAATAAATAGAAGCAGCTGCCAGTCATAGAACTCATTGTAAAAGTTTTGTAGACTGTGAAACCAAACTCCTCACACCTAAACCAGGTCTAAAGTTAGTTTTAAAAATTTACACAAAATGCAGATGAGCCCGTACGTGGTTTATGCTGACTTTGAGAATCAATCATGCCACAGTACTATGGCCCACAACAGCAAGAACAAAAAACACACGTTATTAACCCACCATCAGATCTGTTCTTATGCGTTATTGTTGTTAGGTCAGACGGTCAACACACAACACCAGAAATTTACAGAGGTCCTAACGCAGCTAGTATATTTTTAGAGCAGATGAAACAAGTTCGCAATCACTACTCCAACCAACTAAATCTTTCAGGTATTGTTATGACTTCTGAAGATCAAGAACGCTTATGACTCATCTACACACTGTTGGATATGTAACAGAAAATTATTAGGTGACACAGTAAGAGACCACGATCACATTACTGGAAAGATTAGAGGGGCTGCACACAACAATTGTAATCTTCAACTTAAGGTTGACCCTAAGACATGGAAACTGCCTATCTTCTTTCATAACTTACGAGGCTACGATTCTCATTTATCATGCAAGCAGTGACTTCTGAATATAAGAGGGTTACCTGCATTGCACAATCTTCAGTAAAGTACATGACTTTTACTCTTGACTGTTTATCCTTTTATGACTCTGCCCAACATCTGATGGGGAGTTTAGATAAACTAGCAGGATCGCTACAAGACTTTCCAATAACTAAACAATACTTTGACCCATCTTTGGTGCGTAAAGGTGTTTACCCTTATGAATACATGAACTCATGGTATAGGTTTGATGAAGACTCACTTCCACCGAAAGGCGCTTTCTTTTCTAGTCTTAGAGGCAAAGACATAACTGACTCTGAATATGAATACGCGCAGAAAGCCTGGACAGAATTACACTGCCAAACAATGGGCGATTATCATGATCAATATTTATTGGCTGACGTGTGTTTATAGCAGACGTCTTTCAGAATTACAGAACTACATGCATGAAACATTACAGCTTAGACTCATTCGCATTACATCTCTGCCCCAGGCCTTTCTTGGGATGCATTCTTAAAGTCTACAAACATCAAGATTGACTTAATTTCTGATCTACCCACATTTCAGATGATTGAAGACGGTCTAAGGGCGGTATTAGCATGGCCTCACATCCTTACTGCAAAGCTAACAACAAATATTTAGATGATTATGATCCTACTAAAACCATCCAACTATTAATGTACTTAGACGCCAACAATCTGTATGGATGGGCCATGATGTCAGCCGCTTCCACTGAGAAACTTTACAATGATAAAAGGGCCTCATAATGTTAATACTGGTTAAGTATGTTGTCACAGCTTCCACCTGATAATCCAATAGGAGTAATCTTAGAAGTAGACTTAGAATATCCTTATGAACTACACGTCTTCACAACGATTACCCCTAGCCGCAGAAAGATTAAAGATGAGCCCCATAGAACCGCCTAAACTTGTGCCAATCTTCGCCACAAAACTAAGTATGTTTTGCCATTACAGACTCCTACAGTTTTACCTAAGACCACGGACTGAAACTAAGAGCTGTTCACAGAATAATTACCGTGATCAAGAGCCCTTTATGAGACCTACATTAAAAAGAACACTGATCTTAGAACCCAAGCCACTGACGCTTCAGAAAAAGACTTCTTTTAAACTGATGAACAACAGTTCTTTTGGCAAAACTAGGAAAATCCACACAAACGTAAAGATGTGAAATTAGTTACAAAAGAAAACCAAGCAATTAAGTTTGCCTCTAAACCTAACTATCAAGACTTTAGAAGATTTAACGACAGCTTGGTTGGCATTATGATGAAGAAAAAGGATGTTAAGCTAGACAAGCCGGTGTTTATCGGCTTTACTGTATTAGAGCTGTCAAAGTTATTGATGTTAGAATTTCTGTACGACTACTTTAAACCGCAGTACCCACAAGCAGAGTTCTTTACACAGACACTGATAGTTTTATTCTAGACGTCCCAACAGAAGACTTCTATAAGGATTTAGAACAGAAGTAGTTAAAGGAGTTGATGGGCGGTACGACACATGCGACTATCCAAAAGACAGTCCTTTACATTCAACCGTGAACAAGAAAGTGATTGGAAAGAT
Organism: Conus ventricosus; assembly: GCA_018398815.1. Taxonomy (NCBI): domain Eukaryota; kingdom Metazoa; phylum Mollusca; class Gastropoda; order Neogastropoda; family Conidae; genus Conus; species Conus ventricosus. The sequence goes on from JAFLJL010016449.1 coordinate 6,997, forward strand.
GAAGGATGAACTTAATGGGATAGTTATCAAAGAATATGTTGGTTTGCGGTCGAAGATGTATAGCGTTGCCAGCCAGACTTCTGTAATGAAGAAGGCTAAAGGCATAGTAAAGAAGTTGTCAAAAAAAAAATATATCTCACGACAACTATAAGCAAGCTCTCTTTGAAAACAAAGTATTTTATCACACAAATGTTAATCTGCGCTCTACTCTTCATCAAGTAAACACAACTGCTGTAACAAGAAATCGCTAGTCTCAACAATAACAAGAGAACTTACGTCAATCCTGAGTTTCATATGCTGTAGGGCATTGGAGAACTTAAAAGATTAACTTGACTGACTTGGTTTGTACTTAACTTAAGAACCTAACTAGTACTTACTTAAGAACCTAACTAGTACTTACTTAAGAACCTAACTAGTACTTACTTAAGAACCTAACTAGTACTTACTAAGAACATAACAAGAACTTAACTTAGAACTTAATTTTTTTTGTACTTTACTTGTAAT
>JAFLJL010016449.1:17500-24642 GCA_018398815.1 Conus ventricosus
ACTTTTTTCTGTCTGTGCTACGTTTTTGTCTGTGTTTGCGCCACATACTTTTTTCTGTCTGTGCTACGTTTTTGTCTGTGTTTGCGCCACATACTTTTTTCTGTCTGTGCTACGTTTTTGTCTGTGTTTGCGCCACATACTTTTTTCTGTCTGTGCTACGTTTTTTGTCTGTGTTTGCGCCACATACTTTTTTCTGTCTGTGCTACGTTTTTGTCTGTGTTTGCGCCACATACTTTTTTCTGTCTGTGCTACGTTTTTGTCTGTGTTTGCGCCACATACTTTTTTCTGTCTGTGCTACGTTTTTGTCTGTGTTTGGGGCCACTACTTTTTTCTGTCTGTGCTACGTTTTTGTCTGTGTTTGCGCCACATACTTTTTTCTGTCTGTGCTACGTTTTTGTCTGTGTTTGCGCCACATACTTTTTTCTGTCTGTGCTACGTTTTTGTCTGTGTTTGCGCCACATACGTTTTTTTCCTGTCTGTGCTACAATTTTTTTTTCTGTCGTCGCCATGTAATTTTCTGTCGTCGCCATGTAATTTTCTGTCGTCGCCATGTAATTTTCTGTCGTCGCCACGTATTTTTTTCTGTCTGTGCCACATTTATATTTTTTCCGTTTTGTTGTTGCTTTTTGTCGTTTTCATTTGTTAGTTTTCAAAAATTAAAAATTTTCATGTGGAAGATTTCAGTGTTTATTACGGCATTCATTCAGCAGCTTAGTATTATCATCACATAAAAAAATTGCGTTTTTAACTTTCGTCTACGGTCATTGTTCTTTGAAACTTTACTTTATTGATCAGAGTGGATTTATGGACTGAATTGTGCCGGGATTTCCTCTTCACTTTTTTCTGTTGCCATGGGTTATTTTACGATGTGCGAAAAATGCGTGCTGAGAACTTCTGTCCTTGTGACCACTGGGCCCCTGCCCCTCATGGAGTGCGTGTTGAGCACAGCCTGGAGTGCGTGTTGAGCACAGCCTGGAGTGCGTGTTGAGCACAGCGTGGAGTGTGTGTTGAGCACAGCCTGGAGTGCGTGTTGAGCACAGCGTGGAGTGCGTGTTGAGCACAGCCTGGGTGCGTGTTGAGCCAGCGTGGAGTGCGTGTTGAGCACAGCCTGGAGTGCGTGGTGAGCACAGCCTGGAGTGCGGTTGAGCACAGCCTGGAGTGCGTGTTGAGCACAGCGTGGAGTGCGTGTTGAGCACAGCTTGGAGTGCGTGTTGAGCACAGCGTGGAGTGCGTGTTGAGCACAGCCTGGAGTGCGTGTTGAGCACAGCGTGGTCAGCCAGGCTGCACGGTACTGGCGCACATCGAGAAGACAACACAAACATGGAGGGGGCGATAGGGATTGCGGTGGAGAAAGGGGGATGGCGATAGGGGGAGGTACGAACACACACACACACACACACACACAACACACACACACACACACACACACCCCACACACAGAATCTTCGATCAATATCAGGTTTCACAAACATGGATGCTCCTCAATTTCTCTCTCTCTCTCTCTCTCTCTCTCTCTCACTCTCTCTCTCTCTCTCTCTCTCTCTCTCTCTCTTTACACACACACACACACACCACACACACATACACACACACACAAAACACACACACACACACACACACACACACACACACACACACAAACTTACTCACTCCCCCGCGCGCACGAACGCACGCACGCTTGCACACACACACACACACACACACACACACACACACACACACACACACACACCACACACACACACACACATACACACGCACGCGTGCGCGCAGTCATGCACTCAGAAACATATACACGAACCACATACACAGTTCAGCCACACACACACACACACACACACACACACACACACACACACACACCACACACCTCTTCATTTTAAAATCCTTTTTTAAACTGGTATGTCGCTCCCTACATGGTTGAGCACTTTTAACGTTCTGAGTGGCTTTTTAGCTCTGATTATACACACACACACACACACACACACACACACACACACACCACACACACACACATATGCACGCACACAAACACGCACTGTCACAGAGACACACAGACAGACACAGACACACGCACACACGCACACAACACACACACACACACACACACACACACACACACACACACACACACACGTGCGCGCGCGCGCGCACAACCCCACACACACACAAGGAAGCGGGAATGGAAGCAGGCTTCCTGACCAGTTAACACCTTTTTTGTGTGTCCCCCCCCCCCCCTTTTTTTTCCATCTTCTATTGATCTTTGACGCTATGTAACCGACAATGTTACCGTTGGAACACACATTCCAAGGAGACATACAGAAAACAGAGCAATGATGATGTAGAAGATTGTGTCTATTCAGGCATGCCAGGCGGTGATATAATACGGTTAGATGCCACAGGTGCTGGGCAAAGGGCGGCCAGCACTGCAGACTGTCCACTAAAATCATTGTCCAGATCCCACACTGCCTGCTATTTGCTGTCTGCTTCATCCGGCTTGATCTGAATGTGGCAGGTCAGGTGACCTTGCAATAAATCGGTCTGGAAGGAAGCTTTGACCATAGAATGAATTGCAAGCGAGCCCAGCTTATCCAGTTCTCATCTGCTATTTGATTTTCAAGGCAGATGAAGTCATTCATTTTGTGGCACTAAGAGCCGCCGGTGTCGCATAGAATACTGTCGCCGTGGGATCGTGTCGTATCCCGTAGTATTTCCGTAAAATACTGTCGCAGCAACTTGACAAAATTAGTTTGCGCGACACCTTTTCACGAAAGCTGTCCTATGAAATGTGCTTGCTGGGCCATAAAATACTGTCGCAGCTCATTTTGCGACAGCGCTTTGCGACAGGACTTGTTGTAGTCACTGAAAACTGTCGCTTGCGACAATTTTCCACGTGAATGTTGCTGCCAGAGATGTTCTTTTCTGTGGATTAACACCGTAGCGATGATAATTCATAGTGATGCTTTTGCTGCAAAATGAAAAAAAAAACGTCACCGTATTTGGGCGTCAAAATGTAACAGTAAAAGATGCTGTTTTGCCTTAATTAAATGTAGCATGTATGTTTGCATTTCTGACAGAAAATATAAAGTCAGTTCGTAGATAGGGCATGTGTGTGTGTGTGGTGTGGGGTGTGTGTGTGTGTGTGTGTGTGTGTGTGTGTGTGTGTGTGTGTGCGTGTTCGGTGGGGGAGGGGGGCTGAATGTGTGTGTACGTGTGTGTGTGTGTGTGTGTGTGTGTGTGTGTGTGTGTGTGTGTGTGTGTGTGTGTGTGTGTGTGCACGCTCGCGAGCGTACGCGTGCATGTGTGTATGCGTTCGTGTGTGCGTGTGTGTGCGTACGTGTGTGTGATGTTATTAAGCACTGACCAGTCGGTGCTTGGGGAAATTAAGGTAGCAGTGGTGTCTGTGTGACGCGAGTTGGGAGTGGGTTGGTGGGTCGTCTAGGGGAAGGACTTGAAATATTTTCTGTATGAGAATTCTGTTAAAATTTCACCCCCACCCTCTCTCTTATAGTGGTGGCAGGAGCAACTTTCTGGTACTAGTCATCGAAAGAAATTCGTATTTAGCCGGGTACTGTTAAAATACTTGATAGTGGCTCTGAGATAAGTTTCCTTAGGCCTGTACTCTTAAAAGTACTTGTAGCTCCGAGATACAGAATTAGAGAGAAGTTCAAACATTCAATACTGATTGAAAACAAAGACGAATTAAGTACACTTCCACACACCAACTTTACTTGCATACACACGGGAAAGTAGTTCAAGTTTGTTTACAATGGACATGTCAATTTTACTTTAATTGCGTACTCTTTTTACACATCAGCTTCACTTGCTTACACCCAGGAAAGTAGTTTAAGTAAGTAACAATACACATGTTCTCACTGTTTCATCATTAAGAGAGGGAAAGCTCTGGATGAGTTGAATTGAAGTCCACTTGGAATATTTTTGACTTAACTGAAGTAGGAGAGGATAGTTGATCTCTATTGTGTCTGGTGACTGATCCTGCTGTGTAGACCTGTTGCTGTAGTGCTGGGCTGTGGTGTGTCTTCACCACCTGTCTTGCCCAGGGTATGTAGCGTAGCCACAGTCCCAGGTCTGCGATAGAGAACCTGGTCTGTAATTAAGTAGCTGAGAGTCTGGCTTGTCGAGTTTCACACATTGCCCTCTACCTTTCAGAAGAAGTGTGAGAACTCAGCCAACTAAGGAAATTCTTTATTGTAGAGTTTCTACAAATAATTATCAATGTCCACTTTTGTCTAGAGGTTTAGTGGAGTTTACAAAAGGGTAGGAGACAGTATACAATGCTAAACAATTTCAGTCAAATAACTCTTCAGTGTTTCTTATGAGCTAAATTACATTAACTTGGAATACACTTAGCCCAAATACACATGTGGTACAGACTTAAAGACATACACTACAAAGCATTTCGACAATCACCAGTATTAATAAACCAACTTAGTAGTTTTCACCTAGTACAGGCATCCTCTTGTTCTGATCAAAGTTTATTATTTAGTTATCTTAACAGATAGAATTGCCCTCCTGGCAAAAGTCGGATTGTACTCAAAGAATGGTGGTCATATTGTTAACAAAGAATCTTAGCTACATGGTGATAGCTTTTATTTACCCCATGGTGGCAAGCAAACTACTACAACAGAATACGTATCCAACATACACTCAACAAGTAAAATAAATTTATGCTATATAAAGAATATTCAATACAAATGTGCATAGTCAGTTTCTAGCCATTTCTCAAACTAACTATCAGCCAAAAAATCCAAAGAACAATTTCTTAATGATTTCACACACACACACAAACACACACACACACACACACACACACACACACACACACACACACACACACACACACACACACACCACACCACACACCACACAAAATTTACAAGAACTGCCACCAGAAAAAAATGCTAGTTTTTTTCCTTCTTTGTATTTTCCACTTAAGAAAAGGATAAGTGCAGTCGGCTATGCAAAACATTTCAGTTAAAGTTGGGGACAAATTATCACATGTATGCGTTACGCATAATTTTCTGACCAACACTGCAGATATCTGTATCTCTCAGGCCTGGTTGACGCCGGGATATGTTGGTGAATGTAAGCATAGAGCATAGAGTACAGCCCTGTCATGCAATCTCAGATCAGAATGGAATGTGTGTGTGTGTGTTGTGTGTTTTGTGTGTGAGAGAGGAGAGAGAGAGAGAGAGGAGAGAGAGAGAGAGAAGAGAGAGAGAGAGAGAGAACAAGAACATAATATTTTATTGTATGAAAACCAGAGGTTTTGTGGGGCACAGACGATCAGGTTAAGACTTGCAATTAAAACTTAAAATTCCAGCGTCGTCACATCTTGCGACATAACGTTAGTGTGTGTTGGCAATGCAATCCTGGAGGACAATGCTTGATGCGCCAAGTGAGGTTTCTCCTAGGGGTGTGAACAGCGCCTGGTGTGGCTGTGCAACCCAATTCTGGAGTGACAGTCTCTGTTGCAGTTGGCGCAGATGAAGCAGGACAACTGGGAAGAAGCAGAGGCTGTTCGCTGTTTGTGGCGTGCTTGTTTCTCTGCTGCCTGTTGGGTTCTCTCTTCTCCACTTCTCTGATTCCTCTCTGCACCATTTGACGCCAGCAGTCACGGTCGTCGGCAGCTGTTTTCCAGGCACCTGGGTCAATGTTGCACACTTTCATGTCACGTTAGCACACATCCTTGAACCTGAGAGTGGGGCGTCCTGTGCGTCTGGTACCAGTGGCAAGTTGGCCATAGAGTAGATCCTTGGAATACGCCCATCTTCCATGCGCCTTACGTGCCCGAGCCAGCGTAGACGTCTCTGGCTCAGCATGGCGAACATGCTTGGGATTCCAGCCCTAGCCAGGATGTCGCTGTGCGGTACTCGGTCTGCCAGAATGCGTTTGAGGCAGCACATGTAGAAGGTGTTCAGTCGGCGTTCCTGCCTCACGTAGGTGGTCCATGTCTCGCTGCGGTACAGGAGAGTGCTGAGGACTCAGGCCTGATAGACACGCATCTTGGCATTCGCTGTGAGCTTCTTGTTGTCTCACACCCTTTTGGACAGCTTGGCCAAGATTGCTGTGGCTTTTCCTATCCGCCGGTTGATCTGTATGTCAAGTGACAGTCTGGTAGAGATGCCCGACCCAAGTTATGTGAAGTCCTCAGTCCCTTCCAGGGGGTAGTCGTTGATGCTGAAAGAGGGGCGTGGCTTGCATCCTGTGCGCTGACGTTGGTCTTCTTCAGACTGATCGTGAGTCCAAATTCTTTGCATGCATCAGCGAACCTGTCCATGAGTCGCTGCAGGGCCTCTTCAGTGTGCGAGGCAAGCGCTGCATCGTCAGCAAGAGCATCCTCTGATGAGGATCGGACACCTTGGTTTTGGCTCTCAAGCAGGCGAGGTTGAACAGCTTTCCATCAGACCGTGTGTGCAGGTAGATTCCATCTTGCAAGGAGCTGAAGGTGTACTTCAGAAGCATGGAGCATTGATCTCTATTGTGTCTGGTGACTGATCCTGCTGTGTAGACCTGTTGCTGTAGTGCTTTGGCTTCACAAGGGGGTATTGTGCATGTTTATGTCTGCATTTTTTTGTCGCTGAGGAAGGCATTTGCCGAAAATTTCTTGTCCTGTTTTGTGTCGTTGCATTAAATCGTCGTTACTTCACACTTGTTTTGTGTGCTCTTCTGCTTTTTTTGTCGTGTTTCAGTAACGCCGCAGTTTGTTTCATTTGCCATGGAGAAAAAGATGCCGAAAAGTGTCGGCGCGAGCACACAGCCCTGTTTTACTCGCTTGTGATGGAGAAGAGTTCTGAGCAAGACCCGTCGTACATAACTGTGCTCTTCATGTCTTCGTGGAAGGAAACCACCATGCTGCGCAGCTGAGGAGGACAGCCGATCTTCTCCAGGAGACGGAAGAGGCCTTTTTGCTGACAAGTCGAAAGCCTTCGTAGTTCGATGAATGCCAGATTCAGTGGCATGCCTGCTCTCTGCACTTGTCTGAAGTGGCGCACTGAGAAAATCATGTCAGTGTTGACGGCGCTGACCCATGATCTTCCCGCAGCCTGTCCTGAAGCTGGGACGCACTGAAGGAAAATAACTCTTTGACCGACACCTATGTTGCAGTGGTGGGTAGCATC
>JAFLJL010016449.1:32242-54742 GCA_018398815.1 Conus ventricosus
GACCTCCTCGTGCGGTCCAGTTTGAACAGAACCACAGCTACACCACCAGGTACTCACCCCTGCTCCAAACCCAACTGCAAAATCTGCCCCCTCACCAAACCAGACACCATCCTACAGGGCCCCAAAGACTCCTTCACAGTCAAACGCACATTCTCATGTCAGAGCCGCAACATTATATATGCCATCCACTGCCAGCTGTGTGGCAAGATCTACATAGGGGAAACGTCACGCACACTCGAAACACGCATCTCTGAACACCTGGCCGATATCCGCCCCCACCGACCCAAACCCGTCGCCCTACACTTCAACCACACCCAACACAACATCGACCATGTCAAAGTCATGGCACTCTGGCAGTCACAGAGTGACAGCTTTGAACGCACAACTCAAGAATCCCATCTCATTGCCAAACTGGGCACACTACAACCCCCAAGGCATCAATATCCAACAATAACCAAACACACATACTCACCTCTTCCACACCAGTTGGCAAAATCCCCTACCAACACACACACATACACACACACATACACACACACTTACATACACCACCACCACATCCCCTTCACTCACTTCATACAGTAGTTACAGCAACCCTCCATCTATTTAATCTTAGTTTTGTATTATCCTACCCCTTAACCCCCCCCCCCCCACCCCCCCTTTTTTTTTTTTCCCCTTACCATTATTATCAATCCACCATTACCACAACCATCACAAAGATATCACACCATCCCAATAAACTGGACACACAACCCTATCATATCACACACACACACCTCCCCTGACGCAACCCCCCCCCCCCCCCTCCGTTTCCTCTCCCATAATCCCCCTGGCCGCATGTCATTTCCGCCCACCAAACACATGGACAAGAACGGATAAGTCATTTTTCATTCTTTTTTCGTTTTTTCGTTGTTTGTACTGTCCCACATGTTAAATGTGATTTATTTTTTCGCCTGAAGAAGACCCAAGTGGTTGAAATGCATCGTGTCTTGTCTTGTGCTTTGTTTGTCAATGTCATTGGCGGTAAGTTCTAAACAAACTCTATTCCTAATCTTGCTTCGTTCGCCGCCGTCAGTCACTCCATTTTGAAATTCTAAATCTATAAGTTCTATCGCTACCGTGGAAGCCTAAGATTCTTGCAAGCCCCTTAGGAAAAGTATACTCTCTTCTTTCTTCTAGTGGGAAATGTATAGTAATTCTGAGGTTTGCTTCGTTAATTTTCAACAATATACCATATTCGCTAAGTACTTCTTTTAAAGAACAAAAGTTGTAATAACCATCAGCTATTTGCACATTAGTTATTTGATTGCCCGCCCCGTTACTAATATTGATCCAGTTATTTTGGGCTTCTTCAGATACGTTAGCCCACATAACTTTAAAGCCAATTTCTTTAAGGGCAATCCTACAACTCCCCGCGCCAATTAACAATTGGATGCGTTAAGAACACACGCTCGTTTTGCTTGGTTATATAGATGTACATCTTTTTTATAACTATTTAAAAAAATTAATTTAAATATAACGAAAGTGTTATTAACGTCCGCGGGACTGAGCCCTCCCTACTTTTCTAATACGCTCTTCTACTTCTAGCTCTATAATAAATCAGAACAAACAACCGGCTTTCCATCTTGATTAGTTATTTTTACATCCAATGAATTTATATCTACGCTATTTAATTCTTTAAATTGACTGTCTCCGTCAAACGTATATAACTGATAATCGCAAACCCCCGCCCCAGTTGGTAGCAAAACCTTTAGAACTGTTGACGGATTGCCAGCAAACAAATTAGCACATGTTCTTAACTCTTGTAAATGGACATACAACATTGGGTTCACGAGAAAATCAGAAGGTTTATTGCCTTTAAATTGATAAACATCTTCTCTTGTACTAAATCTATAATCTTTGTCACCGCTGTGAAAGCCTAAAATTCGAGCAAGTCCTTTAGGGAAAGTATACTCTCTTCTTTCTTTTTGTGGGAAATTTATAGTAATTCTGAGGTTTGCCTCGTTAATTGTTAACAATATGCCAAATTCGCTAAGTTCTTTCAAAGAACAAAAGTTGTAGTAGCCATCAGGTATTGTTATATGAGTTACTTGATTGCCTTGTTCGCCATTAACATTAATCCAGTTATTCTGAGCCTTTTCAGATATGTTAGCCCACATAACTTTAAACCCAATTTCTCTAAGGGCAACCCTATAATTGCCGCGCCTATTGTCAATTGGGTACGTTAAGAGCACACGTTTGTTTTGTTGGTTTATATAGATGCGCATCTTTTTTATAACTATTTAAAAAAAACTATTTAAAAAACCATTTAAAAATGGGAGCATTTAAATATGATGAAAATGCTGCTTACAATGTAGGAGCGTTTTATAACCCCAAATCTTTGGACTTCAGTTTACTAACCATTGCAGTAGATGGATCATATGGCTTCCAATTCAGACTTGTAAACCCACTAACTAAATATTTAAATCTGCCAATAAAGAGTGACAGAGTGCCATTAGCATGGACATCCCACCCTATGGCTTTTTTTCAGAATCAGTTAAATTTTGCCATTTACTGCGCAACTACTGGCTGCGGTGTTTCATATGCAAACCATTTAAACCATCCTAATCTTTTAGTAAGGTCAGTATATAACTTTCATGTTTATTACCAGTACAGGCGAATACTAACTGAACTACAAGTGCCCCTCCCTAACGACAACGCGTTTTATCCATTTAACAGCCCAATGGACAATAATGCATATGAAAGAATTTGCAACGAATTTAACATTGATCCTTTAACTGATTTTAGACAAAAGTTAGACCTCAATCATGGGTTAGGCACATTGTATTTGTGGGGCGAACGTAGAGAATATAATTATGACTACTGGCCTGGCCACACCTCCTTCCAATCAAACGCACAAGTTTGATTAGGATCCATAGAACAAAAACACCCTAATGCTTGGACAACATTTATCTTAGATGAAAGTAAAGGCCTAACAATGGCAGGAGTGCAAAGACTTAATGACTCCATAAGGACATACGTTTGGGGTCTATTAGGAGCACAAGCACAGACCAAGTCTAGCATATCTGATCAATCTACAGGCTTTGATGCTAGAAAACAATTTCTAGTTAATTTAGAAGATGCTATTAACTCTGCTGTTAATTTGCCTGCCAGCATACAAAGGTATCAAGACGTTCTTGCACATGCTAGGTCAAAGGTTGACTTTGTTGTAGGTTATGGATTATACATGCTACCCTCCGACCTTAGACTACAGATTGGTATGATACAGAATTATAACAATGAAATCCTCATAGCTGGAGACGACCAAGACTTAGGGCACAATAAATACTTAAACACAAGGCCCGCTCCATCCATTTTAAAGAAAGTACCTAGCCCTGAAGAAAGCGATCCACAGCTAGAAAGCAGCCCACACCCAGAAAGCGCCCCACAGCCAGAAAGCAGCTCAGAAAGCACTCCACCTGTTAATGTACCTTACACTGACAGCCACACTAGCGAAAAGACGGCCCTTGTTGTGTTTTTAACTTTTACTGGATTAGCTATACTTTATTTCACTAAAAATTAATCCGGCAGCTAACGTTCCTAATGTCCACAGATGGTCGGCCATATAACCAGCAACTTTGCCTATAGTAGACAAAACCCAACTAACAATACTACCTATTATGCCGGGCAGAGCATCAAGCGCTTTGGCAGCTAACTTCTTTAATAGGTTTGCTAGATGATGCAATTGTTTTCTAATCCAACTTTTACCAGGCTGAGGTGTTGGAGGCGCTACTGGTCCTGTTGGCGCACTGCCGGTTAAAGCATAAACGAGTGTAGAGATAGCAAACCCAACAGCCGTTAATATACTAACTATTGTAATCCCCTGTTCTCTGAACAGAATCCTTATTCTTTCAGCTAGCGTAGTGTTTTCATAAAGTATTCTCTTTATAGTTTCTTTGAATCTGGTTGTTTGTGATTCTAGATTTCCTCTGAGAATAGAAATCACGTTTAACTGCCCTTCCCTTTCGCCCATTAAATCCTGTATTTTCTGTTGCATTCTAGCCTTTTCTTCTCGCCCTAAATTGTTATCATCTGCATCAGCGAGTTTATTTTTTTTCTTCTTCTATTTCTCTCTCTAGCTTACTAAGTTTTGCCGTGCTGTGGATTAGTTCTTCTCTTATTGTTGTAAAAGCAGCCTTAAGACCTCGAACGTCACGCATAGGCAATGGAGAATCATCAATTGTTTCTAATGCTTCTCTGACTGTCTCATCATCTAAACTCGTTTCAATTTCTGCTATTAGTTCATCTGCTTGTTGACTTAAATCTTGAAGAGGTATGTTCTGTATTTTAGATTGTGTTGGCAACTCTTGCCCCAAGTTCTGTAAACGACTAACAGCTTCGGCTCTAAACTCTAAAAGGTTTAATTGTTCTGCCTTAGCAATAGGGAGTTTTCGTCTAATTGTGCTTATTTTTAAAAACTTGTTTGGGTTTTGCGTTGAAGTAACCTTCGCGCGCTCTCCAGCACCAGTTCTTATATACAAATGCCCACCATCTTCCTCAAAATCGTTAGGATCAACTACTTCTGGCAGCTCTCGACCTATGCTTCTATAGAATGATTGAATTCTTTCTCGCAATAGTTCTTGACGTTGGTTAGGTAGTAAAGAACCTGCTCCTTCAATTTCTTCTTGCAATGAAGGTCTCAGTTCTGTTTCATCTTCTTCTTCAACAGGATCAATTGCGTCAAAATCTTCATCCATATTTTTTATTTATATTCTTTTTTGTTTTATAAAAAATGAACTCATACGGTTGTGACCTCGATCCATGTAGAAAAGAGAAGGAACCCCATGGTGTAAAAGGTATAAGGCAGACTGTAATTAGTGTAAATACTCCATCAACAGTTCAGCCTGGACAAGATTTAATAGTTAGGTTCCCTGATCTTGGCGCTGACGATGTTATAATGCCAGGCACTGCTAAACTATCATTCAAAATAGATATTACATCGACAGATCCTAATGCTACTGTTGTTGCTAATTTGGGCAGGGCTATCGTTAAACATATGGTAATCAAACTGGAGGGCAAAAATGTCTTTGTACTAAACGAAGCAGACATTTTTGCCCTCTATTCTGATTTATGGCTGCCTAAAAAAGAAAGAAAAGAGAAAGTTTATCAGTGAATACAAAGCCCAAACGGCCTCAAGCACAGGCTTAAAGCGGAGGATGCAAAGGATGATGTTAAAGATGAGGCAGTAGCAGAAGCATTTGGCAACAGATTCTGCATCCCTCTAGATTTTGAGCTGTTAAAGACGCATATGCCATATTACCAAGGCGCACTAAAAGAAAAACTTACTTATTGGCTGACATTTAATCCTAGCGATTCTGTTGTTCTGTCAGAAGACCCCTTAGCTACATACGCGGTTAGTGACATCTCTCTTGAGTTTGATGTTGTTACTAACCCCGGACTGGCCAGAACAATCTTAACCCAGTATAAAAGTAAAACGGTTATTTATTATGAAAACGTTATACACACCATTACAGAAAATAAAAACAAGCGAGACACTCTTTGGAACATACATCTAAATCAGGCTCTGAAGTCTTTAAAAGGAATTTTGTTATTGTTTACTGAAGAAACAACTCCTTTTCAGAGAGAATCAGAAGCGTTTTATAATCCAAAAATTGAGAAGGTTGACTGCGTAATAAATGGCAGGTCTGATCGGTTGTATTCAGGGCGCGGACTTTTACCTCACCAACACTTTGATGAAATAAGAAAGTTGTTCGCTGGAGGCAGGCAAAGGGATCCTGCAGTTGACCGGGCATGTAAAAAACTTCGCCTTTATGATGTAAGGCTCGAAGACTACTTAATAAGTAAATATGGGCTGTGGTTAGATTTTAGATCCACATTTGACAACAGATTGTTTGGAAGTGGAGAAAGGATAGGACAAGATGGTGTACAAATAAATATTCGCAAGAAAGCAGACGGAGACGGCCCAATACAAATGCATGTTTTTATGGTTTGTGATGCTCAGTTAAACATTGAAGAAAACAGGCTAAAAGACGCAGCTCATTAAAATGCAGAAGAAATATTCTAATAAAAACAGATGGATAGCTTGAAGTTTCTACCCAAAGATCCGCACTGTTCTCTTATCTGTGGGATTACAGGGTGTGGGAAAACTGTCTTCGTACTTGATTTGTTACAAACAATATACAGGTTTCATTACGAGCACATTGTTATATTCTGCACAACCATTAAGCACAACAAGTCTTACAAAGAAAGGAAGTTTATCTGGACAGACGAGAATATATTTTTAGTTGATCCTAGCGACAAACTGAGCGACTGTTTAGAACATTACTATAGACTATTTGAGGGAACTGAAACACTGTTTATTATTGATGACTGCTCAGCTGAGCGAGACATTGTTAAGAAAAGAAAAGCTCTGTCAAAGCTAGCCTTTAGTGGCCGCGCACGCCTTAGTTTCTGTGTGGCTCTTAACTCAAAAATACAATGCTGTCTTAAAAGACTTTCGATCGCAGTTAAAATCGGTTGTATTATTTTACACTAAGGACAAAGATAGTTTTGAAGAATGTTTAAGTGAAAATTATATAATAAGAGACAAAGATGAGCTAAAAAAAATAAAAGAGCAGTTAGAAACATCTAAGCACGCTAAGCTATGCTTACGGACTGACCCTCCAGTTCGATACGTTTGTTTATTATAATTTGTTTATTATTATTGATTGCCTATACAATTTGTTTATTATAATTTGTTTATTATAAAAAAGAATGTCTCGAGGGCCAGAATCAAAAGCGCAGCTAGCTCCTAAATGCACTGCAGTAGAGCTAAAAGACCTAGGAGACACAACTGAGTTTGATCTAATAGGAGTGCCAGGAAATGTTTATGGATTTGAGTACACAGATGAAGGGTTTACAAACGAACAGAAATTGAAGACAAAAAACGGCAGCAACATCCTGCCCTAGAAGAGATAAGAAATTTAAGAGCAAACGATTTTGGCAAACGTGAATACAAACTTCATAAAAGAGAGAATGCTTGGACGTTGCTTCCTGAAATTGACTGGAATTTAAAGTTTGAACTACGAAGCCCTAATGTATACTACGATAAGAAAAACAATTTTAGAAAGGCTTTGAATGCAGGGCCCGTTCTTGTTAGCTTGGTTCCAGGAACACAACAGAAAAAACAGATTGAAATAACTAGGCAGGGTTCCCCCGAAGTCGGAGTGTGGCTGCCCATGTGGCGGGGTAATCAAAAACGGTCACACACGTAATGTTCTCATCCCCAGCTGATGCATTTGTGCCATAGTGTTCAAATACTGCGGCTGTTCGGATGATCCCTGGAGTCTTTTAGCCAGGGTACGACAACAACAACAACAACAACAACAACTAGGCAGGGTTCTGAATATATGCTACAGAGAAAGAAGTCCTTAGCTGAAGTGGGGGGCGACACCGTCGGCTTAGAATTTACCCCAACGCTAGAATCACTACCAAGGCAAATGACGATGATTTTTTCGCTTATTTATTACTCCGAGGGAGGGCGATACTAGTTTGCCAGAACATGCGTTTATTAGAGGCATACAAATAAAGGCTGAAAACTTGGATGCCCCTTTTAAGCTCGTTATTGTTATTACTAAAAACGGAGATGAAATAAACGCCATTGCATCATCCGACAAGGTTACTGTGATGGTTGACAAAGACAAACTAACAGTACTCGACTTTATTTTCCTTAAGTATGTTGATTTTATTGCGTTTTACTCTGTTGATGAAGTGCTGCCAGAAGGATTACTAAGAAGATATATATAAGATTAATTAAAAAAAATAATCTTGATTAAAAAATGGAGGTTCAACAGTTTAGATTAAAGCAAATAACTGAACTTCAAAAGGAAATAGAAAGCGACTTGGATAAGTATAGAGTTACTAGAAAGAAATATGCTAAAGCTTTAAATACTCTTTCTTATGTAATTACTGGCTCATCAACTGTAGCTAGCTGTCACACTGTCACTTTTGCCCGCACGCATTCATGACAGCATTTACTCCATACGTATACGCAATCTTTCCAATCAACCAAAAGGCGCACTACCGAATGTTTTTCTTCTCCCCCTCTCCTTCAGGGAAAAACACTTTACTAAATCACAATCAAACAATTTATAAACGGATTTTATACATGTAGCTCTCTTTCCACTGAGAGGCAACTAACTCACGCAAGACTTCATAAAGTCACGGCCTTCACACAACATTGGCCCACAAAATCCAGACCAGGAAATAAATAATTCCAGTACTCACTGATGCCACGCCTGCATCAAACACAAGACTTCATATGGTCGTGCTTTCCTGTCTCTCACAGACATCGTATCACCCCTTTAAATTCTCCCGTCACTGGAGATAGGATTTCCAACTTCTCTTCCTCGCCTTCTCCTGTCCCTGGAGAAGTGACGAGTTCCGACTCCTCTCCCTCGACTTCTCCTGACCCTGGAGAGATTACGAGTTCCGACTCCTCTCCCTGGAGTCTTTACTGGTAGGGGCTGAACTACCGGTGTGTTCCCCACACCATGGCCATCTTCAACCACCTCACGGGTTGCAAGGTGAAGAGTAAAAGGTGAAGGGTGAAGGGCTGAAACACGAATAAGGTTCGTGTAAGTAACCTGCTTCTTAATTCAACATATGAATTCTTTCTTTCTCTTTTCTTTAAGTTTCCCCCTGTAGCTTTCCCCAACTATCTATGGCTCACCTGGTAATGACTGGTCAGCAGAGAGGACCAACGTCCTGATAGGTTCGAGTCTCTAGGCCATCTGCTGGGTTAAAACTGATTCTTTCCTTCCTCCTCCTAGTGAGTGCATACTCAGTGTTCAAAACACATGACCAGCACCTTACCAGCCCTTGTTAAACTATCACTCAGTGGTCACTTTCACCCAATGACCACTTTTCTTTCTTTACTGAGTATATCTCACAATTATTTGGGGACCGCCCGCTACACTAGTCAAGCCACACGATATTCTTCCTTTTTAGTTGTGGCATGGGGAAATGATTCATATCACTAAACTACATGTGATGGAGCGTCACATGCCTTGATGTGAGGCTACGTCACATGACACTAGCGTAAGTGCGGGGTCTAGTGTTACTCTTTTAACCACCGGGGTCGGGGCGCCAGCCTCTTTAGCATTAGGGGGCCTTGGTTTAGGGTTAGGCGCCGTGTCTATGGTTGTAAGTGCTGTTTTAAAAAAATTAACTCCTAAATTACAAAAGCACACTGCCATTGTAGCTCTAGCATCGGCAAAACTTTGTTCATTAAGATTAAGAATAAGCAAATCATTACAGGATGAAAACATCACGGACGAAGAATTTGAGAAGCTTATGGCTGACGGTGATGATTACAGACGCCAGAAAATTGAACTTCAAAAGGAGTGGAGAAAGACTTTTACTTCACGACAGGTAGACACTGATGCAATTAAACAGAACATTGAAAAACAAACACACGATCAGTTAAAACCAAAATAGAACAAAAATGGTTTACAAACTTAGCCGTCCTGGACTGAATGACTGGCTTGTTCTCACCGGCACGTCTAATATTGATTGCACTTGTCGGTGGTTTACACAGGTAGCCGAGTCCCTGATTCACTCGTTCGCTAGCGCTGGGCTAAGCCGATATTGATCGCAGGCCTAAAGGCATCGTCTGCTTTAGACTTTGGTGTCTGCAGCCGGCGGCACAGAACCGCTACAAGAGCGCTTTCTTGCGGCAGAAAGAATATTAATGTCAAACCAAGATGTGTGACATAGTTCTACCTCGTTACATATATATACCCGCGCGACCCCATTTATTTTTGCTTTGACCGGTGACATTATTCTTGCTGTTAGAACACTATAAAAAAGGATTGACTATAAAAAAGTGGATTGACCTATAAAAAGTGTATGACACTGTATATAGTTTACGTGTTCTTGGAGACATGTGTGCCTCTGTGTTTGGTAGTGGTGAGGGCGCTATAAAGCTTGTTATTGATTATGTGTGGGTGCTATAAACCGCGTGATTTATTTTGTTGGTATTGAAGTTACAAAAAATAATGTTTTGCAGAATCAATTTTATTTATTTATTTAAATTTTAGTTTAAAAATAAGCTCGAAACACAGTGAATCAGATTAAAGAATGATCTAATAATTTAATGAAAAATTTTAATGAACTATTTGACGAGACAATGAAAGCGTTATACATTGATTGATGAATCTGGCCTTGAGAATGATGTAGACAATATAATAAAATAAGCAAAGTGATCTGTTTGGACGAAGCTAGCAAAGCGATGAACATTAACTGTAGTGATTCAGAAAAGCTAAATGTTAGCAGTGTTATTGTGATGTTTAACAGGTCCTTGAAGTGTTGCAGCGCTTAGGTAAGCAGAAAACAGCGGGGTTTTACTTACTTTTATATCTATTTATTTTTTGATTTACGGAAATATTTTTGAGTTAAAAAATGAGCCACACAATGCTCAGAGTTTGAAAAACTTCCAGCCAGCGACCCTGAGAAAGGTAGTGACCAACAATTAATCAATATGTTTAGCGAAGTAGACATGGACATAATTAACCCCTCGAACGTTCATGAAACGATGTGGCACAACTAGATCTCAAATTCAGAGTCTCTTCAACGTGGAACCGCCAGTACACAGTGTTGTTGGCCGTTTCTGATCGAGTATATAACGCCTGATGAAAGTAACATGCCAGTCTGGGTTCACTAAACAGAAAGAAGTAATCAGCTATCACACGACTTTAATTCTGACCTGGCTGATTACATGCTTACAACATGTTAACCATGCATGAAGAAGCAAAATAGCGGCGGTCTGGGTGGTCTGGGAAGGATCAGTCCTTCAAATTATATTGAAACACACACAGTTCTACTCCTTAGTTGGCCATTCTCCACCTTTCCTCGCCCCAAAGAGCTAGTTTTAAAAACGAGCATCTAAACATAAAAAATCCTGACAACATGTTGTTTTATGTGGTGCGTTTGTTAGCTAAACATTTACATCCTGTTTTATAAAGAACGCAGAAAGTGTATCTAATTATGAACAATATAAGCAAGAGCTGACTTTGATAACAAAACCTTTCCAGTAAGCATACAAAGTATATCTCAGTTTTGAAGAGCAAAACAAGCTATCACTGTAAACGTTACCCATGGTCTGTAGAAACCGAGCTAGTGCCCTCTAAGGGTTTTCTCCAACGCCCCTACTTTAGGCGAACCGCTTGACAAGCAAGTAAGACATGAACTGTTTTGAAGATAGTACCAAAGAGCCATTATGTAATTAGATCAGAACAAAAGCAACTTATGGGGATAACATCAAAGATCATGCAAGAAAGGCTTTGTAGAAGGTGTTTTGGTCAAATCCCAACTATAAAGCAGCTGCCTAGTCATAGAACACTCATTGTAAAAGTTTGGGGTAACCTGTGCAAACAAAACTCCTCACACCTAAACCCAGGTCTAAAGTTAGTTTTAAAATTTACCAACAAAATGCAGAAGAGCCCGTACGTGGTTTATGCTGACGTTTGAATCATCTTGCCACAGTACTATGGCCCACAACAGCAAGAACAAAAAACAACGTTATTAACCCACCATCAGAATCTTTCTCATGCGTTTATTGGTTGTTAGGTCAACGTCAACACACAACACCAGAAATTTACAGAGTCCAAACGAGCTCGTATATTTTTAGAGCAGATGAAACAAGTTCGCAATCACTACTCCAACCAACTAAATCTTTCAGGTATTGTTAGACTTCTGACGATCAAGAACGCTATGACTCAAATCTACACACTGTTGATATGTAACAGAAAAATTATTAGGTGACACAGTAAGAGAGCACGATCACATTACTGGAAAATTAGAGGGCAGCACACAACAATTGTACTCTTCAACTAAAGGTTGACCCTAAGACATGGAAACTGCCTATCTTCTTTCATAACATACCGAGGCTACGATTCTCATTTTAACATGCAAGCAGTGAACTTCTGAATATAAGAGGGTGTACGCTGCATTGCACAATCTTCCAGAAAATACAATGACTTTTTAACTCTTACTGTTAATCCTATTATTGACTCTGCCCAACCAATCTGATGGGGAGTTTGGGGGGATGGGGGTGGAGATAAACTTAGCAGGATCGCTACAAGACTTTCATAACTAAAACAATCTTTGACCATCTTGTGCGTAAAGGTGTTTACCCTTATGAATACTCAACTCAATGGTATAGGATTTGATGAAGACTCACTTCCACCGAGAAGGCGTCTTTCTTTATCTTATTCTTAGAGGCAAAGACATAACTGACCTTGAATATGAAATAACGCGCAGAAAGCCTGGACAGAATTACACTGCCAAACAATGGCGAAATAATCATGATCAATGATTTATTGCTGACGTGTGTTTTTGCAGACGTCTTTCAAGAAGTAACAGAACTACATGCATGAAAAGCATTACAGCTTAGACCTCATACATCGCATTATCATCTCTGCCCCCAGCCTTCTTGGGAAAAAAAATCATTCTATTCTTAAAGTCTACAAACATCAAAATGACTTAAATTTCTGATCTACCCACATTCAATATATAAATAGTGAAGAACGGTCTAAGGGGCGGTATTACATGGCCTCACATCCTTACTGCAACGCTAAACAACAAATATTTAAATGATTATGATCCTACAAAACCACCAACATTGTAATGTACTTAGACGCCAACAAACGTATGGATGGGCCATGAGTCAGCCGCTTCCACTGATGAAACATACAATGATAAAAGGCCTCATAATGTTGGCATACTGAGTTAAATATGTTGTCACAGCTTTCCACCTGATATCCAATCGGCGAATCTTAGAATAGACTTAGAATATCCTTATAACTACCACGATCTTCACAACGATTACCCCCTAGCCGCAGAAAGATTAAGACGAGCCCCATAGAACCGCCTAAACTTGTGCCCCATCTCTTCGCCACAAAACTAAGTATGTTTGCCATTACAGACTCCAACAGTTTACCTAAGACACGACTGAAACTAAGAGCTGTTCACAGGTAAAATTAAAAATTACCTGTGAGTAAGAGCCCTTTAATGATACATACATTAAAAAGAACACTGATTCTTAGAACCAAGCCACTGACGCACAGAAAAAGACTTCTTAAACTGAGGAACAACAGTTTCTTTGGCAAAACTATGAAATCCACACAAACGTAAAAATGTAAATTAGTTACAAAAGAAAACAAGCAATTAAGTTTTGCCTCTAAACCTACTCTATCTAAAATTAGAAGATTTTAAAGACACTTTGTTGCATTATGAGAAGAAAAAGGATGTAAAGCAGACAAAGCCGGTGTTTAACGCTTAGAACTGTATTAGCGCTGTCAAAGTATGTTGATGTAAGAATTTCTGTACGACTACTTTCAACCGCAGTAAACCCACGAAGCAAGAGTACTTTACCACAGACACTGATAGTTTTAATTCTAGACGTCCCCAACAGAAGACTTCTATAAGCGGATTTAGATACAGAATAGTTTTAAAGGAGTTGATGGCGGTACGACACAATGCGACAATCCAAAAGACAGTCCTTTAACATTATCAACGTGACCAAAAAGTGATTGGAAAGATGAAGGATGAAATTAATGGGATAGTATCAAAGAATATGTTGGTTTTGCGTCGAAGTTGTATAGCGATGCCAAGCCAGACTTCTGAATGAAGAAGGCTAAAGGCATAAGTAAAGAAGTTGTCAAAAAAAAATATATCTCACGACAACATAGATCGCCAGCTCTCTTTGAAAACAAAGTATATGTATTCACACAAATGTTAATCTGCGCTCTCTACTCTTCATCAAGTAAACACAACTGCTGTTAACAAAAATCGCTAGTCACTAACAATAAGCAAGAGAACTTACGTCAATCCTGAGTTTTCATATGCTGTAGGCATTGGAGAACTTTAAAAGATTAACTGACTGACTTGGGTTTTGTACTACCTACAAGAACCTAACTAGTAACTTACTTAAGAACCGAACTAGTACATACTTAATAACCTAACTAGTCCTACTTAAGAAACCTAACTAGTACTTACTTAATAACATAACAAGAACTGTAACTTGAACTTAAATTTTTGTACTATTACTTGTAATTTTACTTTGCAATAAACTAAAAAGAACTTTCTATAACTAACTAAATTGTACTTTATTTCGTACTTAACTTGTACTTATAATCTAGTTCTTAAAACTTATTCCATAGAAAATGGGTCTACAGCAGGAGGCAGTTCTTTTTTGCAGAAGCTGGTTGCTTAGCTTCTTAACGGTTTGTGGGGGGTTGTGACTTTTGCTGCTAAGTATTGGTGTTAGGTAGTTGTATGGCTACAAAACCACCCGCCCAGCAACAACACCGCAAAATCCATAATAATACATCTTATCTTTGATTGTGATTGTTGTTGTTGTTAATGCTGATGGCGGTGCTGGCGGCGATGTTGTATTACTATCTAACAATTTTTTGTTTTGCTGAATGTTTGCTTTTTGCAGTCTGTTCACAATTCAGCAATTTTACGCCCAGCACAACACGTCCAGACTTATAGACGATGATTAACATTACTCACTTGTAGGAACCTTCACCTTGTGGTACATTCTGCTCCTGCGGAGGTTCTGCGGATTGTCCCTGCGGCGTCTTCATCTCCTGATCGCTCATTTTTTTTTAATTGCGATTAAATTTAATTTGATCCAATTAATATGATTCAAAGTAATTAATCCCATGATGAATGTGACATAGCATAGTTCCCAAATCTGTAATACATGTCACATGCAAGAGTTTTCTAGGGACTTGTTTAAAACCGGATCGTGTGATAAGTCGTATTTTAAATCTTCTCTGATCAACCGGCGCCAGCTTACTTACTGAGCTTAGCATATAACCTAATCATTGTCTGACCCACTGATCTAACCATTTTTTGACCCTAAATGCGCTTCGTACCTAGCGATACTTTCTCAACGTCTGGATGTATGACAGTTTTTGAATCTGTTCAATACTTAGTTCAACGCCTAAATACTGTATATTTTTCCAACATGCAGCCAGAAGAGTAAAATCTTTCTTTATGCAGTGTCTGCGGAGTAGTCTGCTTGCTCCTCACACTTTAATAGATTCGATCCCAATCCATTTAAAAGCAATAAAAAATTAATATAATACTTTTAAAACCATGAGTTTAAAAACGCTGGTTTAATTAATGCAGTGCCTCTCGTTGGGGGTATAGTTTATTCTACCTTATCAAAATGCGTTTAAGAAAAAAAACCGCGCCCAACATGGGAAAGAAGAAGAATCGCCACAACTAGTTGCGACCTTTATTTCTGCTTTAACAACAAAAGATTATCTGATTAAAACGCACATAGACAGCCTTTCGATTAAGATATAATTTATTATTTTTTCAGTTAATAAAAAGAGCGGTGAAAAAAAGATTAATCAATACAATTTACTCACTCTGCAGTAGATAGCGCCATAGTATAGGCTATAGTGTGTTAGCAAAAAACATGGTTTTAAAATGAACCGCAGATCTAGGAAGGTTAGACATTGAGGATTATTGTTCAGGTTTTATAGTGTGTATAACACTGCAGGGATTGCGTCAAAAGACTCTTGTTGCCATAATAATTATCCCAGAAAGATTAGTTTAAGAGAAAGAGTTAATCTAGAAAATATGTAATTTATAAAAGATGGGCAGGAGTAAATATGAATGGTTAGGAACGGAGCAATTGGTTAATCCTTGGCCTCTCTGGAAGCAATGATATGTTTAGGTAAATTGCGGTCCCGATGAAGAAATGAGAACGTCATACAAAGGCAAGAGCAGATTTAGCTAAAGCCAGAGACGCTTATGAGAAAAGGCGAATTGCTCACTAGCGACTTTCTTTATTAATAAAAAGTGTAAGAGAACAGTGACATGCAGATCCAACGGTACAGACTTGATGAGCAATGAATGAGTATTACTTAGTGACCAGGTAAAGAAGTTTCTAACATAGCCACCGCCAGCCAAAGCTGTCTGACTATTATGAACCATCAGAAGAACAGAAAATAGCAGAAATTGGTTTTATTGTGGGTTGCTATGGAGCAATCTATATTCCTTTGCACAAACAAATTTTAAAATCCAATTAAAAAACAGCCCTTCTGATGGATAAGCAGCCCAATGCATATATATCTCCGTATCTCGATGTCTAAAGGTTATATGGAAAGAAAGACGCTATTGAAAAACTAAGTAAAGCGCTAGAGGATCTGAATCAGATGCGAAAGACGGCTTTCAAAACAGGCAATTTGCAAATATATCTGCTGCCCAAAAAGAATAATAAGTCCTCGATTTGTTAATTCAGTTCCTAATGACACCCACCAGATGACTTGCTCTATCTTCCACATAATAAAGTTAGAAGAACAAAGTTTTAAGTATGCTCTGACAGTTTGTTGACATGGCTTCAAGATACAAAGACGTGCCGTGAACCTTTAAAACCCGGATAAAAGATCAACGGCTGTTGCATGTGGCTTTACCCCAAAAGATACATGCGAGCCCTTAAAAGTATCCTCGGATGATTCAAGTTGATGATGGAAAAGAGTTGTATGAGGCTCTGCCAATCAGCTGTTTTTTAAAACATCATGTTACAGTTAGGAGATGGAATCCCAGGTCAACCATACGATCACAAGCCCTATAAAAAACTTTAATAAAAATCTAGCTGAACGCCTGTTTACCTATCAAGAATCACAGAGGATAAAAAAAAAAAAAAGAAAAAAATATGACACTACGAAGAACACTACGAAGTACAGAACGCTCACACAGAAAGGGGATTATGAGGAAGATTAGCCAGCAGTCTTACGCGCCATGAACAATGAAAGAATTAAAGCACAGGGTTAAAACCGAGTGAACGCAATCAAATTAAAAAAAAGAGCATGACTAAGAGCTGGGGACTCAAAAACTCTTGCCGTTTGGAACTAAAGAGTAGGAAGAAGATAAGTGTAGGCTCCTGAAGGCAGAAGGCGATGTAGCATTAGAAGCCACAGATTCCTTACTATGGAGCCATAGATGTATATGAAGTTGAGCGAATCAATAAAACAACCCCTCCCGAAGATTATTTAAGAGAGCCTCTCTCTTCTAAAAGCCAGCCCTAAAAGTCGTTTTTTTTCGTGAAAGAGCTGCAAGTTGTCCCGCCAAACACAGTAAAAGTCAACAAAAATAGTATTTGCTAACTTTATTTTTTGGCTAAACTTAATTTTTATGTCCTGGAGAGAAGGTAAATATGTTTGTTCAAGACAAAAAAAACCCAAATCTTATCTAGCACTAAGGGCGGCCCCGTTTCAATGTGTTAATTATGTCGATTTTGCGGGATTTTGCGTGTTAAATTTTTTGTAAAACAGGTGTTAATTTGGCCAAAAGGGACATGAGATGACCGTGATTGGGATGTGAAAGAGGGGGGTTCGTGCAAAATAACAGGGGTGAGCTTGAATTCGAACATATTTACATTCTCAGCACCACACACACACCACCACACACACCACACACACTCACACACCCACACACACACACACGCACACACAATGCACCTAAACACACAAACACACACGACACACAGACACAGACACACACACACACACTACACACACGCAACGCGCGCACACACACGAAACACACACACACACCCAACACAAAAAACCCCCCACACACACACACAACACACACACAACCCACACACACAGCACAGCACACACATACAAACCAGAGACACGAGCACGACACACACACAAACAAACACCACGCACACACACACACACAACACCACCACACACCACACACATACACACACACACCCACCACACACACAGCCACCACACACAGACACACACACAGAAATGTGCGGTTAAACTTTTAAACACCCACACACACACACAACACACATCACCCACACCACACACACTCACACACACACACACACAACAGACACACACACACACACACCACATTTGCACACACACACACACACACACACACACAAACAAACACATAACGCGCGACGCGCGCGCACAGACGCACACACGTGACACACAGACACAATTATACGGACACACACACACACACCACACACGCACACATCACCCATAACACACAACCACACACACACACACACACACCACACTACACACCACACACGCACGTAGCACGCCACACACACACGACACACACACACAACACACAACACACAACGCACACACACACCCACCACACACACTCAAAACTACACATCCACACACACACAACACACCAGCACACGACACACACACCGAGCACACAACACACACACACGACAAAGACGCACTGCTGCTCTCGCGGGCGCACACCCATGAGCAGTCTCTGCGCGCAAGGCCAACTAACACACCAGATTGCTCCCTCTCCTTATTCACCGACACCCTGCGACACGCCACCCCCCCCCCCCCCCTCTCTCCGTCCCCTACGCACCAGACGCGCACACAGACACCACACACAACCCACACACACACACACACAGCACACACAACACACACAGCACACCCACACTCCCACACACCACACACACCCACTCATCACACAAAATGTGCTGTTATACTTTTCAAACACACTCACACACACACACCACACACACACACACACACACACACCACACACACAGCACACACACACAACACACAGGACACCCACACACACACACGCACAAAGACGCAAGCTCGCGCGCTGCAATATATGGTGCAGATGCGCTTGCGCCACCAAACACACTCTGCGGACAGCACTCCCTACCCTTCCCGTCCACACACACACCCACACACACGGCGCACACCCCCACACACACACACACACACCACACACACAGCACAACAACACTCCACACACACACACACACACACACCCACACCACACTCACACACACACACAACACACACTTACGCACCACGCACACACACACCACACTCACTGAGAAATGTGTGCGCACGCACGGCACACAAACACACGACACACACCACACACACACACACACACACACACACACTCACACACACACACACACACACACACACACACAACAAGAGACATGTGCGGTTAGACACACACACACATACACAACACGCCCGTGAGCGCAGCACATAACACACACCCACACACACAAACACACACACACACACCCATACCACACACACGCGCGCGCGCACGCCGGCACACGAACACACACCACACACACACACCCACACACACAACACACACACACACACACAGCACACACACACAACACACGCGCGCGCGCAGCGCCGCACGCGCGCGAAGGCGCGCCCCACACTCATACACACACACGCCCACGCACTCAACACACGTACACCACAGACACAACCATGACACACACACAACACACACACACACACACACACACCACACACACACACACCACCTCACACACCACATACACACACACACACACACACACACACACGACACACCCACACACACACACCCCACACACACACACACACACACACGTCGTCCACCCGCGCGCACGCAAAAATATACACACAGACACACACATGCACAAAGACACTCACACAACACACACACACACACAGTGACGCACACCCCACACACACAACACACACACACACACAACACACGCGCGCGCGCGCGCGCGCGCAGCGCGCGAACAGGCAAGCACACATGTACCACCCCGACACAATTACGGACACCCACAACACACACACACACACAAAGGCATACACGCACACACGACACAGCACACACACACACACACACACACACACAGCACACACCACACACACACACACACAGACACTCCGCGCGCGCGTGGCGCGCGCGCAACGCACGCACGGCACACATGTTCACACAGACAGAACCACGGACATCACACACACACACACACACACACACACACACACACACACCCACACACACAAAGACGCACCGCATCGACGCGCGCGCGCACATATATGGCAGTTGCGTGCGCGCCACTACCACACACACGACGCCCCCTCTCCCTAATCAAAGACACTCTGCGGAACAACGCCCCCTCCCCCTCCCTTCCCGTCCACAGACACACACACACACACACACACACACAGGGCCACACACACACACACACACACACACACACACACACACAACCCACACAACACACAACCCACACACACAAACGCACACACAACACACACATAGGCACCACGCACGCACGTCCGCACGCACACATGCCACGTACCGACACACACACACACAGCACACACACCACACACACACACACACACATCACACACACACACACACACACACACAGAAATGTGCGGTTTATACTTTCAAACACACACACAATGCACACAGCGCGCGCTCGCGCACGCAAACCACACACACAACGGCACAACACACACACACACACACACATACGGCGCGCGCGCGCGCGCGCCTGCGCGAACGCACGCACACACATAACACACAGACACAACCACGGACACGAACACAACACACACACCACACACACACGACGACACACAACACACACACACACACACACACACACACACACGCACACACAGCACATATTTACACACGACTACACACACAACACACACACACACACACAGACACCACACACAGCACACGCCGCTCCCGAAATAAACCAATCGAAACCATCGAAATAAACCAATGCCCTCCACTCGTTTGACACTAGAGATGAACCTAATTAAAACCACCACCACCCCCACCCCCGCACCTCCACCCACTCACACTGATCTTCACCCCCATCCGCTCACATCCTATCCCTCCTCCACCCGCTCTCAGTGGGTGAACTTGCCAACTGTAAAGGTGTTTTGCTCTGAAGGCTACCTCCCCGCAGTGCACGCGCAAAAGCTTTGTCACGTGATTAGCACCCACAGCGCACACAACCCACAACAAGGCTTGCGAGGTGACACCCCGACGGAACTTGGTGAGCAGTTTCAAAGTTGTGTGCGCGCAGTGTTGCTGTCGTTTGTCAGTCGATATCCCCGGGAATGTTTATTAGGCAGTCGTCGTATGTTGGAAGGAAACGCGCGGAGTGTGCAAAATACAAGTAACTGCTATGTGTGTGGGTGTGTGTGTGTGGGTGAATGTATGTTTTCTGGTGAGAAAGAGACACAGAGCAACAAAGCGATGGGGGTGGCTACTGACTTACGATGCTGCAGAGGAAGGTGTGCATTTCTCCAGCTTTCAATATCAGGAAGAATGCGCGATGTTTAGACTGGCGACAGGCTGGGGAGGGTGTTTAAATGGTGTAAAAAGTTTTCTTGGAGCGTCTTGTGGGAGACTTATGGCGTGGTTTGTAACACAACATCGAATCAATATTTCCCGAGTGTGGGTAAGACGTGAAATCACTGAAGGTGAGAAACTCTCTCTCTCTCTCAATCTCTCTCACTCTCATCTCTCCTCCTCTCCTCTTCGAGGGGGGGTTGGGGTGGGGGGTGGGTCTCTCTCTCTCTCTCTCTCACTCTCTCTCTCACTTTACCTCTCTTTATCATTTTATACGTCTGCTGCCCTCTGTGTCTGTCTGTCTTCCTGCCTGTCCTGCATGTTATCTATCTGTCTGCCTGTCTGTCTGTCTTTCCGTGCATTAATGTACTGTTCACATTGATTACACTCTCTTCCACCCATCTTTCGCTCCCACGAAGCCAGTATCAATATTTTTCACGGTGCGAGCGATCTGCGTGCATGTCTGTGTGGCTATAAGAAAGAAGCGTGTGTGTGGTGCGCGCGCAGCGCGCTCGCGCGTGTGTGTGTGTAAACAAACGAAAATCATGATTAGAGTAGGGAGGAGCTAGTGTTAATGCATTGGCCTCCTGGAAGCAATTATATGTTTAGAAAAATTGCGGTCCGATGAAGAAAGCAGAACGTCATACCGAGGCAATAGAAGATGTAGACTAAAGCAAGAGAAGCTATGAGAAAAGCAAGGCGCACATAGGACTTTATTATAAAAAGTTAAGAGAACATGACATGCAGAGCACACATTACAGACGTTTGATGAGCAAAGAATGTTTACTTAGTGACAGGAAAGAAGTTTTCTAACATAGCCACCTCCAGAACTGTCCAGACTTTTTATGAACCATCAAGAATCAGAAAAAAGCAGAAATTGGTTTTAATTGTGGTGCTATGGGAAGCAATCCTATATTCTTGCACAAACAATTTAAAATCCATTTAAAAAATCACCCTTCTATGATAAGCACAAAATATATATTCTCCTAAAGGGTATTGGAAAGGAAAGACAGCTATGAAAAAATAAGTAAAGCTTGCTAGAGTGTCCTGAATCAGATGCGAAGACTGGCTTTCACAAACAGCAATTGGCAAAATATATCTGCCTCCCCAAAAAGGAATAATAAGGCCTCGATGTTGGTTAAGTTCATCCTAATGACACCCACCAGATGGACTTGCTCTATCTTCCACAAGATAAAGTTTAAAGAACAAAGTTTAAGTTGCTCTGACAGTTGTTGACATGCTTCAAGATACAAAGACCCCGAACCTTTAACGGAT
>JAFLJL010016450.1:8528-29530 GCA_018398815.1 Conus ventricosus
CCACACAGTATATTGATATACTTGTATAGATGGGGGCCGGAATAGCACAGTTGGTAGAGCACCGGACTCGTGATCCTGGGGTTGCGGGTTCGAGTCTCCTCCGGCGGGGTGTTTCCGTACAGGGGCGGATTCTTTTTTTTTACTTCGGAGTTAACATTGGTTCTGACTCCATTTCCCAAAAAG
Source organism: Conus ventricosus (assembly GCA_018398815.1). Lineage (NCBI taxonomy): Eukaryota > Metazoa > Mollusca > Gastropoda > Neogastropoda > Conidae > Conus > Conus ventricosus. Next base: position 8,712 of record JAFLJL010016450.1, read on the forward strand.
TCCTTTGAATGAGACTATAAGCCGAGGTTCCGTATATGAACGCACGCATAGCGTCTTGCACACAGGCAAAATCCCATCATCAACTTTCGGCAGAGAAGGCCAGTTTGGCCGTTGGTATGGATGACATGTATACACACAGCATGCACCCTGCATGAGAAATTAAAAGAATGAAGGAAGTAAGGAAAGTGAGTGAACGATATGACTGGATGACAGGGAAACGACTGAATGAAGCGCCAGCAGGCAGCTCTTCAGTCGGCACTACCCAGGTAGGCAGCCCGTTGTGTACACGAGAGTGTGGATTGTCAGCGCCTAGAACCTTTGGCAAGGCGCTTTATAACTGCTATGCGATTATCATCATTATTACTATTATGATTATGATGATTATTATTATTAGATGTCTGACAGTTGTGTGGGTAAGACATCCGTCACACAACTACTTGGCTGAAGGCTTCCGACCGCCCAGGAGGTAAGGGTTCGAATCCCGGGCTGTGCCAAAAATATTCTGGCAGTAGGTAGGAGTCATGTCTGGATGTAACCAGGACTTTTTTTTTTCAAACAACAAGGAGTTCAGAGCCGAAACACTTGTCTGGGGGTGGGGGGTGGGGTGAGGTGTTCTTTCTCATAGATCGTTTGTTGTCAAGCTCTCCCTAGAGTTTCATTCCTAAACAAGGAAGGAGAAAAGCTTTAAAAACTCAGGTTTGCTTTGTTCATTGTAAGAGCTAGAGTTCAGGAAGAGTTTGGTCTAAAATTATGGTTTTCCCCTTTTTTTCTCAGTCAACTATAAAATAGAAATGCTCGCTGACTGGTCGATCATGCTTGTGGAATTTTCACGATTTTTTTTTCAAGGCCAAACACTTTTTCTTTTTTTTTTAAGAAGCTTACTGTGACGGGTCTCCGACGCTCCCCCTCGTTATTAAAATATGATTTTCATATTCAGGGATGCAGGGGGTTATAGACAGAGTATTTCGCTTTCACAACCAAAATGCGCTCTCGCATAGGCACACGCACTCTGTCACTCACATCGGGCCCGCACAAAGGTGACGGGAAACCAATAACATTTCATAGAAAATAATCAACTTTTATTCAACTTGACTCTGAGCCCCCACCCGTCACTACACAACACACTATCTGTATCATACAACAATGTAAAACAGCATACAGACAATTTCATAAATCGCATCCCTGTTCTTCAGTTATTCTTACTTAGCCAGGAAAGACAATATTCCACTATTCTGTTTGCACCCTTATAACCTTAAGAGCAAATAAACGTCCATAACTTGCCAGCATTCTTGGTTGATCGTCGTTTCTCTCATCCACTGTACGACCACGAGCTGAAGCTGCCACACTGTTGTGTCCTCCGATTGGCCAAATCCCAGTTGGGGGACACTGGCAACGTAGCTTGAGTCGCACCCTCACACCGAGTCTCCCGGACTCCACCGTACTTCGCCCTTCCACGGAAAGGGCTCCTGTCGGCCTCTCCCACAGGTCTTCTCTGGCTGCAAACACCCCACCGTTGTCTGGCAGCTCCCTGTGTAGGCTCCAACAGGCTGTCACGTCTTGCTGTCGACCGTCCCACACGGGAGACAATTCTTCTCGTCGTCGGCTCCGAGGCTACAGCAACCTCCACTGTCATACGTCCCCACCCAGGAGACAACGAGGCGACAGCTAACCTCTGCTTCACGCTGTATTTTCTTGAGCCTCAGCAAGACGGGCGAGTTCATTTCCCTTCAGTGAGTCACACACTTCCTGATTTTCCAAGCACCTTATATTCGTTCTCAAAGAAAAGAGAGAACCCGAGTTTAACTGGCTCAACCAATGGAATCACTGGCACACACACATCACACGATTTGTACCAATAAATCCCCAAGTTATTTTTATTCCACAATGGAATCACTAGTCACCTACACATACACACACACCACAGCTGCTAGCGCCAACAATAGACTTGGGTACCAGTGGTTATGCATAAACCTCCTATTCAAACTCATGTTCGATTCCCCCAAGCTACCCATTGAACTAACAGCCTGGACCTCTTACCAGCCATGACTGATGCTTCAAGTATTTATACCTCTATAGACAACAAGGCGCAAACCACTCGATAGGCCGCAGCCTTCCATTCATTCCTCAGAACAAGGATGACTGAATGGTCGCTGTACTCTGCCTGCAGGCTGACGGTCACCTACCGTGACGGTCACCTGACACGATCGCCTTCCTTTCCGGCCCACTGGAGAACCCAGTGAATAGCCAGCAGTGGTTGGACTGGACACTCCTCTACTCAGGACCGGCAGGTCAGCATGTTCTTGTTACTATCCCTCGGACATGCGAAACACTTCCCAGTGCCTCTCCCTCCTTCAGTATGCGACTCGGGGTATTCCCTCTGGTGATGCCTGAATTCGCACACTGAGAGAACCAGGACTTGCTCTCAACAACAGCAAACTACCCTTAATTTGCCTAAATGCTCGAGAACATTCGGCCGACTCATGACACCCCTGTACCTAAGAATGTTGTTCCAATCAACATTTCCTCCAGGTCGAATGTTCTCAGATTGGATAAAACAAACTCAGTTGCATGGGTCGATATAACAGTACTACCCTATGCTTCAAGACATCACTTCCATCAACATCTCTAACATGGATAATGTACCTAATTAAAACCAATAAATCAATTAGATAATCCTTAGATCACTCTTTGGTCAGTCATAAACAACTGTGCACAACATTTAACTCTAACTGGCCCACATATAATCAAGAACTCTCTCCATGGCGTTAGCTATCAGCATGTCCATTACATATTAATTTAATCATTCAATTCACTTCTATTTATAGCACAACCATGATTACCACAAGATCCAAATTCAGGTTGTGTGGCCCAGCTACTTAACATCAAAATCAATTCAGGCGTGTGGTCACAATCACAAGGACAAGATTCAAATTCAGGCGCGTGGCCCAACCCACGTAACATCAAAATCAAATTCAGGCGTGTGGCCACAATTGCTCACACGGTCTCACACACAATATGCAAATCAAACATTCATCCTGATGTCAAAACATAAGTACATTTTCACACTTTACCGATCAGTGAACAAGATAACATAAGCAAACTGTATCAACGAGAAAAATCATAAAATCATAACACATGAGCTTGCACTCAACCCCGCCCCATAATGGGCAATGAACAAGCTCTATTGACAGATAAACATCAATGAAAAAAAACGAAAAATGATACATGAACATAGACTCGACCCGCCCTATACTGGGCAATCAAAATCAATAAACAACTGGCCAGCTACATTATTTACACAGTAGCTGTCCGTAACAGATGAACTGCTCACACCACCACCACAATCACAGCAGCCGTAGGCATTGCTCCTACCATTGTCCTGCTTCTGTTGTTCACACTACAAGAGCAAACACCCAGGAGGCATTACTCCAACCCTTGACCTACTCCTGCCCCTCTCAATCTTGACCGCCGTTTGTGGCTCGCCAATAGTACCTTGGGCAGATAGTTTGCGCATTCCAGGCTTTACAAGAGAGTCAGAGCACCTTTCACACATTTTAGTCCTTAAAGGAGCGCGGAAAATCTGCGCGATCCTCTTCTAGCCTGTCGCACCCATTCACTGCGACGACGATCATCTCCCTTTTCAAAATGTTATGAGATGATCCCTCACTCATCTTATCCGAACCGATTTTCCTTCTCTCTGTGGAAATTCCTTGGTTCGAATCCCACTCATGGCCTATGCCCACTACTTGATGAGCCTTATTTTCGTCTCCTTTTTCCAACACTGGCTCGTCTGCTCTGTGAGCTGTCTATTCTTGGCATTTCTAACGATAGCTGGTCTCTTGACCTTCTTGCCATGCATTTATTACTGCCTCCTGGTCCCAACCCAGCTGCTGGTTCCAGTTACTTGTGGTCCTGTTGGCCCCGACCCTGAGGTCCGCCACCGTGGCTCCTACATTTCTGACTACCACGGCAACGCCAACAACTTTTTGAACCCCCACTATGGCCACCATGGCCTACGCCACTGCCACTACGGCCACCTCCATGGCCTACGGCACCGCTACTACGACGTATTTCATGGTCCACTGCACCACCACCACGGCCACCTTCATGGCCTACGGCACCGCCACTACGACTATTTCATGGTCCACTGCACACCACCATGGCACCTTCATGGCCTACACTAGCTCCACTGCTTGCGGCGCCTGTGCACTCCACCTGCGTTCTGTTTACTTTCCTACCCTTCACTGCCTTGCTTTCCCACTTGACTGGCAGCCTGGCTAGGCTTCGGGGTGATATACCTACCCCTAACAAAGCTGGATAGGGAAGATTGTTTTGCACTGCTGCAGTGAGAGTACTCCTGACAAACTCTGACTCTACTTTGCACGGGCAAAGGTAGCCGATTAGTTCTTCCATCTGCATATCGCACGCAGGTGGTTTCCCCGGTATAGTCTGTCTCTCTCACAAAACCGGGCTCTACCATTGCCGCTAGAGTCAGTCCTGTATCTAACAGCAGGTCACCGGCTTCCCGTTTACTACTGCCCTAGTAGTTGGTGGTGGCACCTGCCTTCCTGTTGAATTGTATCAACAGCAACAACGGAATGTATTCGCAGTCCGCTACATTCCTTGGCGATATGACCCTCTCGCCCACATTTAAAACATGTGCGTTTCACTCTAACATTCTCTTGAGTCCCACTGTTGCCACGGGACTTAGAATCCACTTCTAACTGCGGTCTCGCCTCCTGTTTGTAGGGAGTCGGCGAATTCACTCCTGACTGTGTGGTCTGGGCATTAGGGTCGACTGGTTCGATCCCTTCATCCCATTACGCTGATCATGGGCATGATTCATACCTGTCTGCAACTTTCACTGTCAACCTCGGGTGATGTCAGTGGAGGAAGGACTAGCGCACAGCCCAAACACACTCACAGCTTGCTTACGATCTCATTCATATATCATTCATTCGTCACATCAAACCACTAGTAAAGTCTATAACTTTACTGTACATGATCATAGAACGAAACATCATGCATATGGAATCAAATGAAATAAAACATTCTCTCTTTCCTGAACTTCACAAATCATTTATCTAAAACATCATTAACTAACCGGGTATAAATAGATTTCTACTTTACTGGCCAGGTGATCTTAACTATTCACGAATCACTGTCTTTTCTTTTCTTTTTTTTTCTTTCTTTTCACTGTCACTTTCACAAGCACGACACAAACTGCTGGCACTGGTCTTGGTTGCTGGCGCCTGGTCAGATGAGACTGTTGGCACTGGCGTTGGTCTGTCGATGAAAGTGGCGCTGGCAAGTATGAGGTCGAACCCCAGTGAAGATAGAACAGTGACTATCAACATCGATCTGTTCTCCTTTCTTTCTTCCTGCATTAACGCATTGCACTCTCTCTCTCTCTCTTCTAGTCTGCTCTTATCAAATGGGACATGGTTGCTTTTCTTTCTTTTTTCTTTTCTTTCTTTTTCTTCTTCATTAGTTAGCAACTCTCTCTCTCTCCACATCTCTCCTCAGTCCTTCTCTGCAGACTATCTCATGCTAATCTCTCCTTGGTTCTCTTCTCTCCTCCCCTCATCTCTCTGCTTTTCTCTCCTCAGAGATTACACTCAGACCTCTCTCTCTCTGTCTCTCTGTTCGTTCTCCCCTCGTTCTCCGTTCTCTCACTCTCCATCCTTCTTTATTCTGTTCCGATCTGTCCAAAAGGGCGAGTACCATTGGTCAGTATTTTTACCCTGATACCCGAAGTTATCTCCCTCTAATTCCATTGGATATTCAAATCATGACAGTCACGCCTACACACCTTACTCTCTGTGGTGGTCAATTGGTCATTTAATTGATTAGCTAGATTTCACCCCACCACGCACTACCTTCCCCCCTTTCCTACTTAACTGGCGCCGTGTGGCTTAACTCGTGGACACTGGTCACTCTAAAGTGGCTAGATGAGTCTGGCCCAGGCACTGAGATCGGTCCGGGCAGACATCGAGGCGTCGGTTTGTCAAACGGCTTAGTCTGTCTGGGTGGGTCGGACCATCTCCGTTGAAGGATGAGAATTAGCCTCCCCTTGTGCCCAAATTGGCTGAGGCAATGCTTGAAGGGTCGGGATGTCTGAGTTTGGACTTATGTCCAGTTGAAGTGGCCGGCGACGGACCACACTTTGGTTGTGTTGATTTTGACCGTGACAATTTCCCCTTGCAAAAGACTATGCACCGCATTGTCTCAAAACAACGGTACAAAAAAGACAACAACCGAATTTGCTGAACCACAGCTACACGTGCAAAGTTTGAAAAATACTTTACAACAACGGTTTATAAATTATAAAATATATCATTAGTGGATACCACTCCAATGAGTTATCATTGACGTGCGCTCTTGCGTTATTTCAACTCATTTTATAACGACCTCTGTGCGACTTATGCAATTCCCCTCCCTGCGGATTTGCCACATCTTCATCTTCACAATTTCTATGAAAAGCACAATATAATTGCTCACGATCCTTGACACTTCACTGAGGAATCTCCATCCTCACTTATTGCAAATAATGCATCACTACACGAGCGACTGTATGCTCCAAGCATAACTACATTCACATGAACAAGTCTCACAAAGAAAATATGAACAAGTCTCACACACAAAAAATATGAACCATAGCCAACTGGGAATGAACCCATATCCAATCAACATAACTGTCATCAACAATTTATCAACAAGCACCCCGGGTATGATGACTTTTCTGGTTGCAGTTGGGGGTTGCGGTGTTCGAGTCTCCTCGGCGGGGGTCTTTCCGTACAGGGGCGGTTCTTTTTTTTTTACTTCGGAAGTGTTAACATCTGGTTCTGACTCACATTTCCCAAAAAAGTCCTTTTGAATGAGGACTATATGCGTGGCTTCCGTATTTGTAACGCAAGCATAGCGTCTTGCACACAGGCAAAATTCCCATCATACAATCTTTCGGCAGTGAAGGCCGTTTGGCGGTGGTATGGTAACATGTATACACACTGCATCACCCTGCTTGAGAAATTTAAAATGAAGATGGAAGTAAGAAAAGTGTAAGAGAACGGAACGTATTGACTGGATGACAGGGAAAAGACTGGTTTGAAGCGCCAGACGGCAGTCCTTCTGTCGGACATACCCAGGGTAGGCAGCCCGTTGTGTACACAGAGAGTGTGGATTGTCAGCGCCTAGAACCTTGGCAGGCGGGCTATTTATAATGCTTTGCGTTTACATCATGATTACTATTATGATTATGTTGATTATTTTGAGTGATGTCTGACAGTTGTGTGGGTATGAATCCGTCAACAACTACGTGGCCTGATGGCTTCCGGACCCCGCCAGGAGGTAAGGGTTAGAATCCCGGGCTCTGTGCCAAAAATATTCTGGCAGTTGGTTGGATTAATGATCTGGATGTAACCCCCCCCCCAGGACTTTTTTTTTTCAAACAACTAAGGAGTTCAGAGCCGAAACACTTGTCTGGGGGTGGGGGTGGGGTGGAGGTGTTTTATCTCAAGATCGTTTGTTGTCAAGCTCTCCCGAGAGTTCATTCATAAACAAGGAAGGTGATAAGCTTCTTTAAAACTCAGGTTAGGCTTCTGTTCATTGTAAGTGGCTAGAGTAAGACAGAGTTTAGGTCATAAAATTATGGTTTTCCCCTTTTTTTTTTTCTCAGTCAACTATAAAATTGAAAATGCTCGCTGACTGGTCGATCATGCTTGTGGAATTTTCACGATTTTTTTTCAAGCCTAACACTTTTCTTTTTTTTTTTAAAGAAGCTTACTGTGACGGGTCTACGTCGTCCCATCGTTATTAAAATATGATTTTCATATTCAGGGATGAAGGGGGTTATTGACAGGATGATTTACGCTTTCACAACACCAAATGCGCTCTCGCATAGGCAACGCACTCTGTCACTCACACGGGGCCCGCACAATGGTGACGGGAAATCCAATAACATTTCATAGAAATAATCCAACCTGTTATTCAACTTGACTCTGAAGCCCCCTCCCGTCACTGTAAACAACACACGATCATGTATCATTCAACAATGTAATATCAGCTGACAGACCAATTTCATAATTCGCATTCCCATGTTCTTCTGTTAGTCTTACTTAGCCAGGAAAGACAATATTCCACGATTATGTTTGCTCCCTTATAACCTTAAGAAGCAATTAAAACGTCCATAACCTTGCCCAGCTTTCTTGGTTGATCGTCAGTTTCTTCTCATCCACTGTACGATACTCGAGCTGAAGCTGCCACACTGTTGTGTCTCCGTTTGCCTAAATCCCAGTTGGGGGACACTGGCAACGTAGCTGTGTCGCAAACTCACACCGAAGTCTCCGGACGCTCCGTACTTCGCCCTTCCAACGGAAAGGGCTCCGTCGGCCTTCCTCCACTGGTCGTCTCTGGCCTGCAAAACCACAACGTTTGTTTCTGGCAGCTCCCTGTGTAGCATCCAACAGGCTGTCCGTCTTGATGGCGACCGTCCCACCAGGGAGACAATTTCTTCTAGTAGTCTGGCTCGAGGCTACGCCAAACCTCACTGTCATTACGTCCCCACCCAGGAGACAATAGAGGCGACAGACTAACCTCTGCTTCACGCTGTATTTTCTGCAGACATCAGCAAGCCGGGCGAGTTCAATTTCCCTTCAGTGAGTCACCCACTTCATGATTTTCCAAGAACATTTTATTCGTTCTCAAAAGAAAAGAGAGTAACCGAGTTTAACTGGCTCACCAATGGAATCACTGGCACACACACATCACACGATTTGTATCCAATTAATTACCCCAAGTTATTTTTATTCCAACACAATGGAAATCCACTTGTCACCTACACCATACACACACACCAAGCTGGCTAGCGCCAACAAAGACTTGGGTACCAGTGGTTATTGATAAACCTCCTTTCCAAAATCATGTTCGATTTCCACCAAGCGGGGTTACCATTGAACTAACAGCCTGGACCTGCTTACCAAGCCATGACTGAGGCGTCAAGTATTTACTACCTCTATAGACATACAAGGCGCGAACCACTCGATAGCCGCACTCTGCCTTCCATTCATTCCTCAGGAACAAGGATGACCTGTATGGTCGCTGTACATCTGACATGCAGGCTGACGGTCCACTTCCGTCGACGGTCTCTGACACCGAGCGCCTGCCTTTCCGGCCCCCACCTGGAGAACCCAGTGAATAGCCATGCAGTGGTTGGACTGGGTCACTCCTCTACTCAGGGACGGCCATGGTCAGCAGTGTTCTTGTTACTAGCCCTCGGAAATGCGAAACACTTCCTGTGCCTCTCCATCCTTCAAGTATGAGAATCGGGTATTCCCTTGGTGATGCTGAATTCGAACACTTGATGACCAGGACTCTTGATTATCTACATAAGACTAACTACCCTTAATTTGACTCACTTTATGCTCGAGGAACATTCGGGCCGACTCATGACACCCCTGTACCTAAGAATGTTGTTCCAATCAACATTTCCTCCAGGTCGTTAGTTCTCAGTTTGGATAAAAACAATCTCAGTGGCAAGGGGGACAATCGATATAACAAGTACTACCCTTATGCTTCAAGACATCTCTTCCATCAACATCTCTAACTTGGATAATGTACCTAAATTAAACCATTAAATCAATTAGATAATCCTTTAGATCACTCTTTGGTCTGTCTTAAACAACTGTGCCAACATTTTACCTCTAATCTGGCCCACATATAATCAAGACTCTCTGCTTGGCGTTAGCTATCAGCATGGTCCTTAAATTGTAATTAATTCATTCCAATCAATTATTTTATAGCACAACCATGATTACCACAAGATCCAAATCAGGTGTGTGGCACACCTGACTACTTAACATCATAAACAATTCTGGCGTTCGGGTCACAATCACAAGGACTAGATTCAAATTCAGGCGCGTGGCCCACACCCAGTAACATCAAAATCAAAATTCAGGCGTTGTGGACACAATATGACTACACGGTCTCATCACACATTATGCAAATCAAACATTCATCCTGCAGGTCACATTACCTTAAGTACATTTTCACACTTTACCGATCAGTGTACAAAGATAACATAGGCTAACTGATATTAACTTGAGAAAAAAATTCATAAAATCATAAATCACATGAGCTTGCACCAACCCCGCACCATAATGGGCAAATGACAAGCATAGTGACAGATAAACATCAATGAAAAAAACGATAAAATTACATGAACATAGTCTCGACCCGCACCTATACTGGGAAATCTAAATCAATAACACAACTGGCCAGCTACATTATTACACTGTGCTGTCCCGTAAAGCTGAATGCTCACACCACCCACCACAATCACTGCAGCCGTAGGCATTGCTCCTACCATTGTCCTGCATTCTGTTGTTCACACTACAAGAGCAAACACCCGGGAGGCATTTTACTCCAACCACTTGACCTACTCCGTGCCCCTCTCATCTTGACCGCCGTGGAGGGCTCGCCAATAGTACCTTGGGCAGATAGTTGCGCATTCAGGCTTTACAAAGAGAGTCAGAGCACCCTTTTAACACATTTTGAGTCCTTAAAGGAGCGCGTGAAAATCTGCGCGATCCTCTTTCGTGATAGCCCTGTCGCCACCCATTCACTGCGGACGACGTCATATCCCCTTTTCAATATGTTATGTGTAGATCCCTCACTCTCTAATCCAAACCGATTTTCCTTCTTCTGCCCCCCCCCCGCCCATGGAAATTCCTTGGTTCGAATCCCCACTCATGGCTATGCCCACTACTTGTGAGCACTTATTTTGTCTCCTTTTTCCAACTCTGGCCTCGTCTGCTCCTGTGAGCTGTCTTTTCTTTGGCATTTCCAAACGTTGCGTTGGTTCCTTGTCCTTCTTGCCATGCATTATTACTGACTCATTGGTCCCCAACCCAGCTGCTGGTTTTCCAAGTTATCTTGTGTCCTTGTTGGACCCGACCTGAGGTTCCGCACAGGGGCTCCTACATGGCTGACTACCAACGCAACGCCAACAACTTTGTTGAACCACCACTATGGCACCTCCATGGACCTACGCCATGCCACTACGGCCACTCCATGGCCTAACTCAGGCACCGCTACTAAGACGTATTTCATGGGACCACTGACACCTCCACGGCACCTTCATGGGCCCTCGGCCACCGCACTTCGTCCTATGTATGGTCCACTGCACACCACCACCTGGCACTTCATGGCCTACACTTACTCCACTGCTAGCCGGCGCCTGTGCACTCCACCTGGTTCTTGTTGTCTTTCCTACCCATTCACTTGACACTTTGCTTTCAACACTTGACTGGCAGCCGGGTAGGCTTCGGGGCTGTATACCTACCCACTAACAAAGCTGGTAGGGAAGATTGTTTTGCATGCTGTCAGTGATGAGTATCCCTGACAAACTCTGACTATACTTTGTCACGGGCAAAGGTAGCCGAGTAGTTCTTACCATCTTGCATATAGCACTCGCAGGTGGTTTCCCCGGTATAGTCTGTCTCTCTCTCACAAATCCGGGCTCATACATTGCCGCTTGAGTCAAGGGTTTCCTGTATATAACAGCAGGTCACCGGCCTTCCCGTTTACTACTGCCCTAGTAGTTGGTGGTGGCACCCTGCCTTCCTGTTGAATTGTATATACAGCAAATTAACAACGGATATGTATTCGCAGTCCGCTACAATTCCTTGGCGATATGACCCTTCTCGCCCACATTTTAAAATCAAGTTGCGTTTCACTCTAACATGTCTCTTGGAGTCCCACTGTTGACAACGGACTTAGAATCCACTTCTAACTGCGGTTCTCGCCTCACTGTTTGTAGGGAGTCGGCGAATTCACTCCTGACTTGTTTTGGTCTGGGCATAGGGTCGGACTGGTTCGATCCCTTCATCCCATTACGTGATTCATGGGCTGATTATACCTGTCTGACAACTTTCACTGTCAACCTAGGGTGTATGTCAGTGGAGGAAGGACTTGCGCACAGCCCAAACACACTCACAGCTTGCTTACGATCTCTTTCATATATAATACATTCGTCCACATCAAACCACTAGTATAGTCTATACTTTACTGCTACATGATCATAGAACGAAACATCAATGCATATGGAATCAAATGAAATAAAACATTCTCTCTTTCTGAAATTCACAAAATTCATTTATCTAAAAACATCATTACTAAACCGGGTATAAATAGATTTCTACTTTATCCTGGCCAGGTGATTTAACTATTCAGAATCACTGTTTTTTCTTTTCTTTTTTTTTCTTTCTTTTCACTGGTCACTTTCCAAGCACGACACAACTGCTGGCACTGGTCGTGGTCTGTGGCGAGCTGGTCAGATGAGGACTGTTGTCATGGCGTTGGTCTGTCGTTGAAAGTGGCGCTGGCAAGTTTGAGGTCGAACCCCAGTGATGATAGAACAGTGGACTATCAACATCGAATCTGTTCTCTTTCTTTCTTCCTGCATTATCGCATTGCACTCTCTCTCGCTCTCTTCTAGTCTGCTCTTATCAAATGGGACATGGTTGCTTTTCTTGTCTTTTTTCTTTCTTTCTTTTTCTTCTTCATTAGTTTGCAACTCTCTCTCTCTCCATCATCTCTCATCAGTCCTTCATCTGCTGGGACTATTCATGCTAATCTTCTCCATTGGTTCTCTTCTCTCCTCCCCTCATCTCTCTGCTTTTCTCTCTCAGAGATTACACTCGCCTCTCTCTCTCTGGTCTCTCTATGTTCGTTTCATCCCTTAGTTCTCCGTTCTCTCCCACTCTCCATCCTTCTTTATTACTGTTCGATCTGTCCAAATGGGAGAAGTACCATTGGGTCAGTATTTTACCTGTTATAACCCGAAGTTATCTCCCTCGAATTTCCATTGGATATTCAAATCATGTCCCGTTATCGCCTACACTCCTTATACTCTCTGTGGTGGTCAATTGGTCATTTAATTGATGAGCTAGATTTCTCCCCCACCAAGCACTACCTTCCCCCCTTTCTCCTACTTAATCTGGCGCCGTGGGGCTTAACTCGTGGACACTGGTCACTCTAATAGTGGCTAGATGAGTCGGGCCTAGGCAGGTGATCACGGTACGTGGCAGACATCGATGGCGTCGGTTTTCAATAACGGCTTAATTTCGTAGTCTGTCTGGGTGGGTCGGGACCATCCTCCGTGAAGGATGAGTATTAGCCTCACCCTTGTGCTCCACATTGGCTTGAGGCAATGCTTGTGAAGGCGTCGGGGATGTCTGGTTTGGACTTATAGTCCAGTTGAAGTGGCGGCGTCGGACCACACGTTTGGTTGTGTTGTATTTTGACGTGACAAATTTTCCCCTTGCTCAAAAGGACTATGCACCGAATTGTCTCAAAAACAACGGTACAAAAAAGGACAACAAACCGAATTTGCTGAATCCACAGCTACACGTGCAAAGTTTGAATATACTTTACATCAAACGTTTTATAATTTATAAAAATTATATCATTGTGGTACCACTCAATGGAGTTATCATTGACGTGCGCTCTTGCGTTATTTCAACTGCAATTTTTTTTAAACGACCTCTGTGCGAACTTATGCATATTCCTCCACTGCGGATTTGACTTATTTTTTTTTACCTCAGCTTTCTTCACAATTTCTATGAAAAGCACAATTATAATTTGCTCACGATCCATGACACTTCACTGAGGAATCTCCATCCTCACTTATTGCAAATATTGCATCACTACATCGACGACTGTATGCTCCAAGCTTAACTTACATTCACATGAACAGTATCACAAAGAAAATATGTGAACAAGTCTCACACACAAAAAATATGAACCATAGCCAAATGGAATGGAACCCCATATCCAATCAACATAACTGTCATTCAAAACACATTTTATCAACCTAAGCACCCCGGATATGAACTGACTTCATCTGTGTTGCAGCTTGGCTAGACTACTCGGCTCTTAAATATCTGCTCCGGACTATTCTGTCGACCGGGAATGTACTGCACTTGGTTACGGTTAGGGCTGCAAATGCCATTGGCCACCGCAGCACTCTGCTGTTTTTCATCCTGCGCCTTCTGCAGGGAATTTGACGTAGGTTGATGGATCGTCTCGATCACGAACTCTTTCCCATACAAGTATTTGTGGAATTTCTGCACGGCCCACCGACAGCTAACACTCCTCCAACGTTTGCGTACCATTCTTCACACTTTGGCATACTTTCCTGCTAGAATATCTCACAGGGAACCGACTACTTCATGCCTCCTGCAACATTACTGACACCTATCCCAACGCCTGATGCATCTGTCAGCAAACAAAAATGGGTTTGGAACATAATCTGGGTAGCTTCAAGATGGGACGGGATACATTGTCTTTCCAGCACCGTCTGGCAGTGCTTGCTCTGGCAGCGTCTGCTCTGACCACTCGACCACTGACCGGTTTCCCTGCCTTGACCAAATCACTGAGAGGGATCGTGATTGCTGCGAATATTTGGAAACAAACTACTATAGAACCCAATAAACCTAGCAGACTCCAGACTTCTGTTTTGGTCTTTGGTCTCTCTGAATCCATACATCTTCTCACACCTTTACCCGTTCTGGCTGCTTGTGTCGCCTCCGACATCAAAACCTAGAACCTTATGTTTGCCCACTTTATACTGTGTCACATCCACTGTATGAACTCTTATGGAAACTTAGGGCAACAAAATCTCCCCTTCTTACTTTGGGTCTCTTTCACCTCATCAATGTTTGCTGCTGCGCCGATTGTGCTGAGTTCGCGCTGGTTATATTTGCGGAGGAAATTGCATGGAAAGTTTTGGTTTTCCATTCACATCAATGCGGGTTAATCTGATCGACCTTTTCAGTGATTGGGAATGGTCTTCCAATGATCAGCTTTTGTTGTGACCCGTGGGAAGCAGTACCAGGTCTTGATCTCCCGCTTGAGGGTTTTGCTTCCTCACCTTCCTGTCATATTGTTCTTCTGAATCGACCATAGCCTCCTGCCAAAACTCTTTCCTGGCAAACATTGCATGTCTCATTAACCTGATTGCACCACCTTTGGAACAGGGCGAGATTGGGCCAAATCTGATCAACAGCCACTATCCTGACGGATGTGTCACTTAAAGGGGATGTTTAAGAGGCGCCTTCCTCTTCACTTTGTGGCATGACTTTGACACAAGTCACATGACATGCAGAAACGGCTTGATGTTTTGCCATTGCTCCTGGCCAATGAAATTCTATAAAAGACTCGGTTCAGCCGTTTTACCGGTGCCGAGTGACTCGCATGTGCGAATCGGACCACTGACATGGACTGTTCTGTCACGATAACATGTGGTACTCTAATCTGAGTGCGTCTCCTTACCTGTCTTCCCCTTGGTGAAACACTCGGTAAAAACAGCCCGCCTTCACAAGATACTCTGTCTCACCCCCTCTAACATCCTGTTTATCTCCTCCTCTGGCCACTCCCAAGACTTCACGAACGCGAAGGTGTCTTGTTTCCTGCGCTGCTCTAACTCATCAGGCGACAAATCTATGCCTGACTTCCTTGGCCGGAACGACTAACGGTTTATCAACCTTTTCCTCCTTCTTGCTCCGGTGGTCTTGAAAAATGCTTCTGCCCGGTAGCTAGTCCCACAACCTGGTTCCATGGATCCCTTGCACCGGAATATTTCCGATGATCAAATCATGAAGGGGTTTCTCCATCACCATCGCAAGACAAACTCGCCTGTGAAGTATGCTAAGAGGGGTTAACGTCTTCTATTCTTAGCAACTGGGAATATCACCTCACTGTGCCATGATTTGAGTACAGGTCTGGTTTTGCCCTGTCAAACTCCCCTTTCTGACCAGAGTTGTTCGTTACTACACCGCATGAACATCCAGTGTCTCGTAACACTTTCCCCTCTGCTGGACAATCCACCCTTCTTCCACTGGTAACGAAACCACTCAGCCTTGTGCCTCTCCATCCCTGACACTGACTGCTGTCCAGTGCTAGCCATAGGCTGCCACTCCCAACCCTCTTCAGACTGTATCCCTTTTGTTCTACTGCAGGTCGTTTCCCTTGACGGGACCACTTATCCACCTCTTGACTAGCTGCTGCGCTTCTGGATCCTTTGCGACAATCCCTCGGCCACACATGTCCCTTCTTGTGACAAATGAAAAACACCTAATGTCCCTCCCCAACAACCCTATACATTGCCCTTACTTCTGCCCCCACCACTGGGTTTGCAGACTTTGCAGAAAACTCCCCCTGGTCTCCTTGCACTCTTCTTCCCCTGTGCCTAGCACCTGGTCTCCTTGCACCTTAGGGCCAAACACGTGGCCTCTCTATACACCTCTCGCGAACTTCAACAACTCTCATGCTGTCGTCTGGCTGTCTCTCTTTAAAATGTATGGTTAAACTCAGTGGCCGCACCTGAAAAATCTGTTCTTTCATAACTAGCTCTTTCAATTCAGCGAACTCCTTCTTCGTACCACTCAACTCTAAACCATTTCTCAAAATAGTGATCTAGACGAGTGCACCAAACTGAGTGTACGTTTTCCCCTGCTTGACAATTAGTCTGAACGAAATTCTTTCTGAATCCTTTCCTCTGTGAGGTCAAATCCCTTCATCAACGATTCTCTTCACAGCGCCGAATTTGACTGTTGTTCTGCTGGTAACGCAGTGGAAAATATGTAATGCCTTACCCGTCTGTAAAGGTAACGCCGACCTAAATTGACTGCCCACTCTTCTGGAGGCCAACCCATGAGTGGTCGCAAACGTTTTTCGAAACGACTGTTGTATGCGTCAATCGAATGGTCCACTTCCGAGAATGTTGGCAACATGGGTCGGGGAGCATTGTGCGCAACGGAGTCTACTGGAGACTGAACTACCATCCTCCGGTGTGTCTCCCTTTGTATTCTCACTTTCTCTAATTATAACTGTTCCTTTAATCTTTCCGTCTTCCTGCTTCATTCTTTCTGTCTCTTGCGCCTGCCTTATTCTTTTGTTTTCCTGCGTTTCGCTAGTTTTAGTCACTTTCCTGCTCTGCTAATGCTTTTTCTACTGCGACACGGCGTCTTTCCGCGCGTTCATCCCTTTCCATCTTTTGCTGGTTTTCAACAAATGCTTGCAAATCTTCTCCCGATTAGCCTAAATCACGAGCGACACTCACAAGTTGTTCAATAGGGGTGTTCTTTCGTCCGCCATTATATCTCCTTTTTTTTTTTTTTTTTTTTTTTTTTGAACAAGATTTTTAACGACACCCAAAAACTGGTGGTTTCCGACACGAGTGACGTAATAGCACATCCTATGAATGAAAATTAGCTTGGGACAACGTAGTTAGTTTTTATAAGACGCCCAGCGCCTGACCCAACTATGAGAGCGAATTATAGGCAATCTGTGCGAAATAAGTACTCTGGGGCTGAAATGCCAACCCTAGTATTAAACTATCTTGGAAACATACAGTAAGACAACCCCTTGTCTTAGGATTACAATACTTGAATCCCCCCCAGCTTCCTCTCTGAAAAGTTGAACAATTTATTAAATGGGCCAGAATATCCTGGCAGGCTCGCCAATAATTGTCAACCTCGGTGATGTCAGTGGAGGAAGGACTAGCGCACAGCCCAAACACACTCACAGCTTGCTTACGATCTCATTCATATATCATACATTCGTCACATCAAACCACTAGTAAAGTCTATAACTTTACTGTACATGATCATAGAACGAAACATTCAATGCATATGGAATCAATGAAATAAAACATTCTCTCTTTCCTGAACTTCAAAAAATCATTTATCTAAAACATCATTAACTAACCCGGGTATAAATAGATTTTTACTTTACCGGGCCCAGGTGATCTTAACTATTCACGAATCACTGTCTTTTCTTTTCTTTTTTTTCCTTTCTTTTCACTGTCACTTTCACAAGCACGACACAACTGCTGGCACTGGTCTTGGTCTGCTGGCGCCTGGTCAAAATGAGACTGTTTGGCACGGGCGTTGGTCTGTCGATGAAAGTGGCGCTGGCCAAGTATGAGGCGAACCCCATTTGAAGATAGAAAGTGACTATCAACATCGATCTGTTCCCCTTTCTTTCTTCCTGCATTAAGCATTGCACTCTCTCTCTCTCTCTTCTAGTCTGCTCTTATCAAATGGACATGGTTGCTTTTCTTTTCTTTTTTCTTTTCTTTCTTTTCTTCTTCATTAGTTAGCAACTCTCTCTCTCTCCACATCTCTCCTCAGTCCTTCCTCTGCAGACTATCTCATGCTAATCTCTCCTTGGTTCTCTTCTCTCCTCCCCTAAATCTCTCTGCTTTTCTCTCCTCAGGATTACACTCAACCTCTCTCTCTCTGTCTCTCTGTTCGTTCTCCCCCTCGTTCTCCCGTTCTCTCACTCCCCCATCCTTCTTATTCTGTTCCGATCTGTCCAAAAAGGGCGAGTACCTTTGGGGTCAGTATTTTTCCCCCTGATACCCGAAGTTATCTCCCTCTAATTCCATTGATATTCAATCATGACAGTCACGCCTACACACCTTACTCTCTGTGGTGGGTAAATTTGGTCATTTAATTGATTAGCTGATTTCACCCCCACCACGCAACTCCTTCCCCCCTTTCCTACTTAACTGGCGGCTTTGTGCTTAACTCGTGGACACTGGTCACTCTAAAGTGGCTAGATGAGTCTGGCCCAGGCACTGAGATCGGCCCGGGCAGACATCGAGGCGTCGGTCAAACGGCCCTTTGTCTGTCTGGGTGGGTCGGACCGTCTCCGTTTAAGGATGAGAATTAGCCTCCCCCTTGTGCCCAAATTGGGCTGAGGCGATGCTTGAAGGCGTCGGGATGTCTGAGTTTGGACTTATGTCCAGTTGAAGTGGCGGCGACGGACCACACTTTTGGTTGTGTTGAATTTTGAAACCCTGACATTCACTAACTCCTCTAAACTTCCTAATTCTCTTTCCGCAAGATACTGTGAGATCCTTCCGACAAGTGGAGAGAATTTGCTCCTTAACGATCTCCTCCCTCAAAGATTCAAAATTTTGTTCGATGTTCCCTAAAACCTTATCCATTTGTCAAAGAGAGCCCTAAGCCGATAAAGGAACTGTACGTGCGTCTCACCTGATTTACGAAACGGTTTCTTGAACAATTTCCTATATCTATCGGCGGTTATTTGATACTCCCGAAACAAAGCATCGCGCACCGACTCATAATCTGTCTGTTTTTCCGGTGGTAAGCAAAAAAAAAGCATCCCTAGCTTTGGGTGTCAGCAGCGCCCACAAAATTGTGGCCCACGTTCTTCGGGTAAGCCTGTTTTTTGGCAATCCTTTCAAATTGCGAAATGAAATCCTCTAAATGGTCCGGATTATCATCGAACCTTGGCATATTGATCAAGGACTGCATGTGGTTTCAAAGTTCACTTGAGGTTTTGCGTCCACGTCCCGTTCTTTCTCCAATTTTAATTTTTCTAACTCAAACTGCCTTATCTTCTCTCTTTCTCTTTCCTCTCTTTCCCGTTCTTTTTCTCTCTCCTCTCTTTCCCGTTCTCTTTCTCTCTCCTCTCTTTCCCGTTCTTTGTTATTTTCTGGGCCCCGATTACACGGGGCCAGTTCTCATCTACATTTTGCCTTCAGTTCCGGACCCTTCAGTCCTATAGCTTTTCCTTCTTCTATGAGGTCCATCTTTTTCAGCGGACCCATTGTCTCAGCACCCTCTTCAGTCGACATTCTGAGGCTATCTAACCCTCGATCAGCTTAGTTAATACAACCACAGTAACAAGCGAGATATCCACACGTAATTTATATCGTGTAGCAGACTACACGAGCCTCGTTCTTGAATTGAAAAGGTCATTTCCGCCAACCTCGTTTTGGCGACTTAACGTTTTGTTTACCATATCTACAGATTTCAGTTTGTGTTCGTTAACGAAGTCTTCGTGTGTATTTACGAATTTATCTAGCTCGACTACAGCTACTATCCAGTTGGTGGCAGCGGGTTTAAAGAACTTTCCTCCGGAGGAATTCAATTTATGAAAGAAGTATGGCATTCAAACCACCAGAAAATTTTGATTTTTCAAGGCCTGAAGTGTGGCCAACATGGAGGGCAACGATTTCTTGTTATCGAACTGCAGCGAAACTTTACGATGAGGACTTCGATGTAAAGTGAGTGCACTAATTTTTTCGATGGGGGGAAGAAGCTGAGAAGATTTTTGGAACTTTCAATGTTCGTAGAAACGAAGTTGAAGACAGAAAACAATCCAAAATCACACATTTGAAGACATTTAAATTGAAATGTTCAATAGGCACTTTAACCCAAGTCAACGTCATTCATGAAAGAACTGTGTTTCATCAAAGATATCAAGGTGCTGGAGAGAATGTGGAAACTTTCATTCGCTCACTCTATGACTTAGCTGAACATGCAGACTTTGTGACAAAAGATAGCGCAATTTGAGATCGCCTTGTAGTAGGAAATTTAAAAGACAAAGAACTCTCAGAAAAGCTACAAAATACAAGCTGACCTCACCTTGCAGCAAGCAATCGTGCAAGCCCGTCAGTATGGGGCAAGTCAAATCACAGCTTTTGGAACAAAGAACACAAGTTGATGCCGTGAATTCACGTCCTGCGTGGGCAGTTTACGTGGCAATACACAAAGCTCGATTCCAAGGCAACGAAATCATCAGCGCGCATCTCACTCACTCAGTCAGAGGAAGAGGTTCCCGAGAAATGGTCTGGGCTGTTCTGCTGTACTTCAACCCAAGGAAACCGAAAAAGCGGCAACGTTCAAGTTGTGGATTTTGTGCGGCCCCCAAAATACTGGTCTCAACAGGATGGAAATTGAGTTCGGGAGTGAGTCAAGGAATGTCTTTCTTTCAGCAGTGCTTTG
>JAFLJL010016451.1:0-18043 GCA_018398815.1 Conus ventricosus
ATGGAAAGTAAGGTGGGGTTATGGGGTGGGAGATGCGGAAAAACAGAGAGCAACAAAAGGAAGGAGGCAATTGCTGTTTTCCTGTCCATCACCACCCATCACAGTAAGGCGCTAAGTATCCACGTGGCAGGCGCCGTGTTTAAGCAGGAAGGCCGGAATGGTTCGGTGGACACCATTCTGGGACACACGCACAGCGACGGGCCTGAAGGACGCCCCGATGAAGCCGCAGCGCTGGCTCTGCTGGCATCTCTTCAAGCATCTCAACGGTTGGCAGGTGAAACACTTCCCGCCGGCGGTTGTGTGCGAGAATTACTGAGGGTGTACGCTTGGGGAAAAATTGTTGTGGGAGTTCACACGTGAGTTAGGAAGAGTAAGAAAAATAAAAAAAGTCACACAGTTGGTGCAGCGTGTATTGAGAAAAGGTATAGGTCTTGCACTAGTCCCTTTTCCGTCATCGCTGTCGCTGTTGCGACTTGGTTACAACTGTGGAGGTTTATAAAACAAACGTGATCTGTCAGCGCGGAACATGTGGACTCTCATTTGTAGACCGACAAGAACCCTTGCACTGACGACCAGTTGCGGATTTTTTCGTCCAATTCATGTGGTCATGGACATAACGAACGATGATAGTCGTGCATTCAGGTGGGGGGTGACGCACATAGGGATTGATGTGGGCCTTCATTTTCCCTTGGGGCTTTGACGACTGTGACGAGGAAGGTTCCCGCCTGTAATAACTGGAATGGATAAGCCTGATGATGGTCGGCCATTGATTTGGCTATGACGACAGACGATGATTGTCTCCCACTTATTACGGGAATGGATAGCTGAATGAGGGTCGTAGCCATTATATTTGGCTAGGACAGGTCATCCATTCATAGGGGCCAAGTGTGTGTGTGGTGGTGTGTGTGTGTGTGTGGGGGTGTGTGTGGTGGGTGTGTGTGGGTGTGTGTGTGTAAGTGTGTGGTAGTGGTGGGTGTGGTGTGTGTGTGGGTGTTTGTGTGTGTGTGTGTGGTGTGTGTGTGTGTGGGTGTGTGTTTGTGTGTAAGTGTGTGTGTGTGTGTGTGTGTGTGGGTGTGTGAGTGTGTGGTGGTGTGGGATATGGGTTGTGTCATCGGGTGTTATGGGGGTGTGTGTGGTGTGGTGTGTGTGGGGGGGGTGTGTGTGGGTGTGTGTGTGTTGTGTGTGTGTGTGGTGGGGTGTGGGTGTGTGGGTGTTGTGTGTGTGTGTGTGTGTGGTGTGTGTGGTAGACAGAGGAAGCTATTGTTGGGAGAGAGAGAGAGAGAGACAAAGAAGACAATACAAAATTCTGTATTACAGAGGATAATAAGATATGCTCGAACGTGCGGGGGGGACTGCCTGTCCTCGCCCTGAGTAGAGACTACAACAGGCAAGGAAATCAATTAATGTAAGAAACAAAGAAGCAAGCAAAGCGTCATGTAATCATAGAGGTACATCATATGAAATATAGAAAGAAATGAAAACAAATATCAAAAAATAACGATAATAATAAACAAAACAACTAAAAAGAATAATAACAAAAATAATATAATGCAAATAAAAATGAGATAATAATAATGAGAGAGAGAGAGAGAGAGAGAGAGAGAGAGAGAGAGAGAGAAGAGAGAGAGGGAGAGAGAGGAGAGAAGAAGAGAGACAGAGAGACAGAGAGAGTTCTGACAATGCAACGAAAATCAGGTATGAGTGCTTAAGCCTCGCGACCATCCGGTTTGTTTTCAGTATAGACTGCCAACTGACTTTTGACTGGTGATGGTAGCTTTGTATTTGCGTGTCTGAGGTACAGTTAAAGTGGGGTAGCATCTTTTTGCTCAACTGGGTCTGCCGTGCGATTCAAAGTGAGCTTTATCGAATGTTAGTTTTCCGTTTCTAAAGGTGTGCATTAGTTTTGTTTAGTTTCCTTTTAATATACAGTAGCGTCTACAAACTTTCATCAATGGCCTTTCGGGCATGTTCCCACAAAGCAGGAGAAGAAATTTCTCTATAAGCTGTTTTGTCTTACATAGACATCGACACATTTGCCTTGACTCACGCAGTGCTAGAGGAGAACAGCTAACTAGGAGATACATATGTAGAATTTCCGCTGTTACCGCGCTCATGTAGCTATTTAGTGGCGGTTTTACCCAGTAGAAACATGCTCAATCTAGTGCAAGATGGACGGGTGTGTTAATGAAGGACCGTTTGATATTAAGGAGCGGTATGAGAATAAGACCGTTTGTATATTAGGACAGTTTGATAAATAAGACCGTTTGTGATAATAAGGAACCGTTTGATAATAAGGACCGTTAGTGTTTTTATGGACCAGGTTGATAATAAGGACGTTACCGATAATAAGGACCGTTAATGATAATAACGACTGTTTGATAATAAGGACCGTTAGGGATAATAAGGCCCTGTTTGAATAATAAGGACCGTAGTGGATAATAAGGACCGTTGAGAATAAGAAGGAACCGTTGTGATAATAAGACCGTTGTGATAATTAGGACCGTTTTGATTATAAGGTCCGTAGTGATAGAGAAGACGGTTTGATAATAAGGACCGTTAGTGATAATAAGGACCGTTTGTTGCCCGCCAGTACGGTAGCGTTGTTGTGCGTGTAGATTTCTGAAGGCTCAATACGGTGTGCAGAAACATTTTAGCAACTAATGAAAATGAAAAGTGGTTGTGCTGGCTAAACGAGGGAGTAAAACTGATTATAGTTTATTCTTCATGGTGGGATGATCTTCTAAAGATGCTCTGACAATCAGCCGCTTGCAATTTTGAATTACGGCTGCTGTGTTGCAGTAGGCCGAGCCTGAACAGCTGTGACTAGAAACCTTTGAGAAATCATTGCTGGTGTGAAGGTGGCCTTGTCATGGGGATTCTTTCAAAAAGGCACTAGTTCGTTGTTAGAGGAGCTCTTGTATAGACTGTGGCCGACAATAGCTTCCCAATCAAGGGAGAGATACAAGACTTCCTATCCGGTAAGAATGTGGAGGTTGTCAAATGATTTTGGAAGACAGCGGCTGGCACAGAGCGAAAATTGATTTAGGGAAATTTCGTATTGGGATCGTAATGTAAAAATCAACATCACACAGCATCATCACCATCATCATCATAACCATCATCTGCGTCAGCATCATTAATTTTTTTTATCATTTCTTTGTTTATTTCCGCCCCCCCCGCGCCGCCCTCCCACTCCCCCCCCCCCCCCATAAAAAAAAAAAGCGATATTTCTACCATCATCATCATCATCATCACCGACCACCACCTCCACCTCACCACCATCATCATCATCATCATCATCATCGATCATCATCATCTTCATCATCATCATCTCAGCATAATCTTCCACACTCGTGCAAGTGCCTATGGACGCGATACTGACGTGAGTGCTGATTTGACTATGGAAAGAAAGTGCGCACAAGAAAGGCGAAGCGGCTTCCTTGAAATCAAACTCTGTGTGTGTGGGTGTGTGTGGTGGGTGGTGTGTGTGGTGTGTGTTGTTGTTGTGTGTAAAAAGTTTCGTTTGATACTGCTTAATTACGGTGTAAAAAACACGCGCTTACAAGTCCTCTCTCTCTCTCTCTCGGTGCTCTCTCTCGCTCTCTCGTCGAGTCTCTCTCTCTCTCTCTCTCGTCTCTCGCTCGCGCTCTCTCTCTGGTCTCTCTCTCTCGCTGATTGTGTGGTGTGTGTGTGTGTGGTGGGGGGTGGGGGGGGTGGGGGGGTGGGTGGTTGTGGTGTGGGTGTGGTGTGGGTTGTGTGGGTGTGAGTAGTAGCTTGTTGTGGGACTTTATTACGGGATGAATCTGTCCAGTAGACATCAGTGGGTGCAACATGGAAGAGAAACTTACAGCCTGACACTAGGAACAAACAAACATACAAAGAAGTACGAAATAATAAGAATGTAGGAAATGATCATTAATATGTAGAGAAAAGCACAGTCGTGCAGGGGGGTGCCCCCTGGCCGTTCTGGCCACTTGAATCGCCGTGTACTGCACAGTGCATCTTTGAGTGTGCTAGAAAAGCTGCGGACAGATTTTGGTGTACAACCGAGAACGCAGAAACAAGACACGAAATTGGGTGGTCTCACTAAACCAGCAGACGTGTTCTAAAAGCCGACCAGAGCAGGAAGCAGAGTAAACTCACAGCATGTGAGCAGCATAGATGGTACCTCTGTCCGGCATTCCGGCTGGGTGCGGACTCTGGTGAGCAGCAAAGCGGTACGCTCAGTCCGCCATTCCGGCAGGGATGCTGTCTCTTTCAAGCGCGTGATGGGAGAGTGACTGCGTTGATTGAGTTAGTTTCCTTGGTTCAGATGTACACCTTGGGTTTGTATTCCACTACTGATGGCCTAGAGATGAGAGAGAGAGAGAGAGAGAGAGAGAGTGAGAGGAGTGAGAGAGAGAGAAGAGAGAGAGAGAGAGATGACAGAGGCAGAGACCAGAGAGAGACAGATACACAGGGGGAGGATGGGACGAGAGAGAGTAGAGAGAGACTCAAAAAGAGATCGCAAGACTTCAAACTTTATTACGCAAGGATAGAGATTTTTAGGCAGTGTCCTAGTGTCTGATGGGGCCAATCGGTCTGTGGCTATTCTACAACATTCATCTAAACCACTGCACAGATTAATATTGGCAGAACAATGATGACTAAAGCAACAGTTATAATAATAACTTTATCAATAGTAATATAATAATAATTATGAAAAAAAAAAAAACCATTACAAAAGTACAAACACAAACATATTCCTGAGACGTACTTGCGCGCCTCACATGCGCGCACTCGCCCACACATACACGCACGCACGCGTACACCCACACACCACACACCCACCCACCCAACCCAACATACTTACATACACATTTTCATCAGCTAATATAGAGCAAACATAAAATAGGGCGGTGAGACTATGATCAAAAGGTTAGATTTATTGGTCAAGTAAATGGTTATGTTGTGCTGATTGGAAGGTACGGCAGTGGATTGTCAGGGTTGGCAGACGGAGGAGAGAGTTCCCACACAGATGGACCTAAAAAGGCAAAACTAAGAAATTGTGACATATCACTGCGGACACGGTAAAATGTAATAGTTAATCACCGCGTTGTTTGCATTTGGATGAAACTCAGCAAGATATGTTGGCGCCATGTTTTGCAGGACGTTAAACATTAGTACTGCCTTATTATAGATCAGTTGGCTGCGCAGGGGTAGCATCAATAGTTTGCGAATTGGCCCGTGGTTGAGAGAAACTTGGCGGAAGAAATCAGCTTAATATTCCCGCCCTATGCATAGAGTTGAGCTTTTTTGTGAGTTTCATTCACCGGCACCTTTCTCCAGACAGTGGACGCATATTGATGTGAGAAGCAATGGTGCTTCATAAAGAATTTCCGGATGTGGGGTTCAACATAAGATCTCAGGGTTTAAGTGAGCAAAAATACAAAGTGCGTGCCAACTGTTTTGCAAATTTGATTATATGGTTGGCCAGTTAAAATTATCATCAATATCTCGCCTAAGGACACGGTGTTCGTAACCTGCTCGATCAAGGGTTGCACTCTTTTTTAGCTCAACATATGTAGTCTGTCGTGGAGTTTTCTGGCTCGGATGCGAGGACCATACATGTTGTTGTGCGTTTAAAAGGACCATTCGGTTTTTGGTGCGCCATTCTAAGACATCATTTTATACTTTGTTGTATCGATTATGTGTACATGTCTTGATTTTGATCACGACGGGGGAAGAGAACTGGCCGTCAGACGAACAGTATCACTGATGGACATCACAGTGTGAGATATGTCATCGGGTGGTCATTGGATAAAATTACAGAAGGCGAAGAGGGCCATGACAGTCCCTGTGGGAACACCACAGCTCACTTTTCTGCAGAGAATATGTACCGGTAAGGAAAACACGCTGGGTCCTGTGTTCATGTTAATGACGGAATAAAGTGACTACTGCGGATTTTGATCTAAGGCAGCTGTTGTTATAAGTATATGTTGTGGTCTATGTCACACTGTCCACTCCTTGTCATACCCGACATTATGGAACAGCTGGTACTCCATTCGCACACGCAATCTTCCAATCACCCAAAAGGAGCACGACCGAAGGTTTTGTCTTCGCCCCCTCTTCTTCAGGGTATCACTTTACATTCACAACAACAACGGTAAACAGTATTTACTCCTGGGATCTCTCTCCCGCACTGAGAGTCAAATAAATTCCGCAACACATGGAGCTCGCCTGCACAACCGAGAGACAAACAATCTTCACTCAGGTAATCACTCTTTGACATGAGAGAAATTAGTCTTCACACTTGTATCTCTCTTTACACTGAGAGATAATATATTCTCTAGTTCCGGCGTCGATAAAGCTATGGCCTTCACATTCCGTTATCCCCAAAATCGGACCAGGAGAATACAAATAACTCCCCGTAATCACTGAGGACCGTGCGTGCCGCAAGTAAAAAAAGCTTCCCTGCTTTCCCTCATTTCCCTGTCTCTCTCTCTGAACAATATGCTGCCCCTCGAACCGTCCCGTCCGGGAGAGTACGAGTCTCGACTCGCGTCCGCGACTTCGTCGGTGCTGCGAAATGACGAGCTTCACTCCGCTCCCTGAGTTGGTAACGGCTGGGCTGATCTACCGTGTTGTGCCCCGCACCATGGCCAGCTTCAACCACCTCTCGGGGTGAAAGACGATGGGTGAAGGGGGGGCGAAGGGGAAAGGGGGTAGGTGAAGGGCTGAAACACGAATAATGTTCGTTATGTAACCTGCTTCTCATTTCAACAGATGAATCTTCTCTCTTCTTAAGTTTTCCCCCCGGTTAAGCTTTCCCCAACTATCTATCGCTCACCTGTAATGACGGGTCAGCATCGAGGACCTCCGTCCGACAGGTTTCGAGTCCTCGAGGCGCCATCTGCTGGGTGAAATCTGACTCGTTCCCCCCCCTGCTCCGTTGTGAGTGCTTTACCAGTGTGCAATACACTTGACCCAGCACCGGACCGTACAGCCCTGGTTAATCGATCAAGCAGTGGTCACTTTCACCCATTGAACCACTTGCGTGTCTGATTGAGTCCATATCTCACCAATTTATGTCGGGGACGCCCGCTACACGAGTCAAGCATGATGAGATTCTTCCTTTATGGGGGCACGGGGAAAATGAGTCATTTCACTAACTTCATGGTGATGAGCGCACATGCCGTGAGGTGTAGGCTTCGTCACATGACACCCCCCCAGCCTGGGATGAAAAATTTTCGTCCCAGAAAATTTTTTAAAGGATTGATCAACTCACTTAAACACATCGTGAACCATGAATCCAAAATGGGGATCCATCGCCTCATGAGCTACGCAAAAAAAAAAATTTTAATAATCAACGTATAGAATCAATCATCATGCTCCACCATAAAGAGCATATTCCAAACCTTGCAGTCTTTCAAATAAAAAAACATGCATAATTGGATCACCATAGGCACATATACATTTCTCAATTACATGGATATAACAATTAGGATATTAACATTTCAAAAGCACAATTTGTGTCATACTTTAAGCTGTGAAGCACGTTTTCCCTGTTCTTTGTGCTCCCAGCATCATATGTTTCAATCCCTCATGAAAAGGAGAAATCTTTTCCAAGCTGTAAAGGTGTCCATATAGACTGGTAAACAATAAACATAGTTTAAACATAGGTTTTTCCCACATGTATTGTTATTGTCCATGGAAAAGTCTCTTGCGTTCGTTTGCTGATACAGTGACAAATGAAAACCATTTTGGGTTGTCTCATTGCACATTCATAACTGGTGGATAGTCATTGCGATCGAGGGTTGGGGAGCTTCATCTCATTCATAATATACTCATCGTCACAAGCAAGTAGACATAAAGTTATACATGATGATGTTTCCCAGTGTGTGGACAAAAGATGTAAGCAAGAAAGATAGGGTAATACATCAACATCAAGTAGGGGTTTGCTTGTAAAAACATATAGTCACTCAAAAGCAAATTACATAAAACCACGTGTTTTAAACGTCAGTAGCATACAATGCACCGTCTTAAGGGAGCACACCTGTATCAGAAAGAAAGACAAAAACAGAATAGTCGTGCCTTGATTGACAGTACATTTGTCCAGGTAATATGCACGCACGTGACAACAACTCGCCATGACAGTTTGTGGTTCCAGCTCGGTCAAGATCAAGTATTACTGGAATGTCCTGCACATCAAGTATACTTGCACTAATAAGTTCCTTCTGAGAGCGGACACAGAAGGTCTCAAGTGGCGGAGAGGCGCGGCAGCGTACAGCTGTGGTTCTTATTTACTTGCTGTAATCGATCAGATAACCTCCGAGCCAGCAGGGGTGTCCACCAATACAAGCTGTGAGCTGTACGGAGATGTAGACGGTTCATGCTCCGGTTAGCCCACATGACGGTGGATGGCGCCGCTCATCCACCTCTTTTTTGCAAATGGGAGGGGTATGGGAGGGGGGCACTCGGATGTTTCAAGAATGTCTGAATACTATGGGGTCATTAACTGTTACGGTCCGGGGTATCCGGCGTATCACACCCTGAAAGTCGGGCAATAAGTCTGTGATCTGTCGGGTTGTCTGTAGACATTCATTCGACAGAACCACATCCTCAAGTTTCACCTTTGATAGACTGACAGAGGAAGGGGTACTACATCATCTGCACGGAAATTGTACTCGCCGGACATTTGCTGGGTCCCATAACCTGGGATCTGTCCCCTGGACGTGACTTTGGGTACAATTCTTCACTGAGATTGGCGGGCAGGGGACATCGTTGCTGACTCAGGACAGATTCCACTCAACTGACTGTTGTGATTGGCAACATTTGGTACGTTCAACATACTTCGCAACAGGTCACCAGGAAATACATTCTCAGGTGTGTTGCCATTTGTTCGATATTTTACTTCAGAAAGTTATTTCGACACGCCTGAAAAGGTCCCGTCCCACATTACACGATCGTGTTATGTTCAGCAGTTAGTTAGCACATGGACTGGATCACCTACACTGAAGGTACGGCCTTTGCGTTTCGGTCGCAAAGACCTGTACTCACATCAGTTTTGCCTATCAGCTGACTGTTGAGCAGCTCACATGCTTGCCTTCCAAACGATTATTGCAGTTCATAAACGTCATGGTAAACAGGTTTACTGGCTGTTTGTCCGTCCTTTTTTCGTCCATGTGTCAGCGTAAAACCTAAGGTCCCCGTGGTGATGTCCCCCATAAAGAAGCTCAAATGGAGAGAATCCCTGGCGGTCGTTCGGCATTTCCTGTAGGGCAAAAAGCAAAGCCGGTACGTAACGTTCCCTTGCCTTGGGGGCTCTGTGCCTTGCAACCTTTCGCAACATGGTCTTTAACGTTCAGTGAAACGTTTCATCCATGCCATTCGAGGGGGATGATAGGGCTGGGGAAATGGAAGTGAGTTGTCAACTAGTCTGTAATTGCTCGCATGAGATCAAAATGAAATTGCGGTCCACAATCCGTGTGAATTTCGTCTGGAAGACCCTCGCTGTAAAAAATTGCAAGTTATGGCTTCAGCGACAGATATCTGTATCACTTTTCGTCAGTGTATTCGCGTTCTGGATACCTGTTGCTGTAGTCCACCAAAGTCAAGATATAGCGATATCCCGAAGGTAGACATGGTTGCGGGCCTACAAGACAATAGCTACCTGCCGAAATGGAACGGAAATGAGAGGCATTTGTGTGCAAAGGTGCACGGGACGCGACCTTTCTGAGAGGTCTTTTGCAGATGTCACAGGAGGCGGCAGTATTTCGTAACTTCCTGGGAACCCGGCCATTTTAAAGATCTAGAACGCTCTGTGAATGTGCTTTGATGTCCGCAGTGATCCAGCAACAATGCATCATGAGCCGGTGCTGCACTGTTTCTCTAAGTGTTTTGGAACCACAACTTGTCGGTGTCCTGTCCGGTACAACACATGTAGAGAAATGTGCAGTGTCCAGTATGTACGTTGGTGTGGTGACGTTTGTACGTCAGTGACAGTCTGGTTTTAGCAGAAAGTATTGGCGTGCAGCGTACCGTCCTGTTTCCTGAATTTTTCTTTGAAATCCTCTGGGGTAAGCTGAGTTGCATCCAGTTTGAGACTTTTAGCGGCTTTGTAGCCGTCCCTTCGCTATGACATTGGATCTAGTTCGCACAAGACAAGGAACAAAACGATCCTCCAGCACCACCAGTACGGTACGACTCCTGGCAAAATGGCCCAATATCAAGTCGCAGTCTGGTATCAATGACACAGGCGGTAAAGCCGGAGTAGTCCGGTGGTCGTCGAAATGGCGGGGGGGCCAGCGGAAACGGATTCATCTGCTCCAAACGACCTACACTGGGGCTGGGGTGAGATACTGGTCTTGAAGGACAGAAAGAGTTCCGACTCCACTGTAGTGCACCGCAGTGTCTCGCAAACCGAAGCCTGCAAACCATGGGAAGCGCCGTTGTCTTACACCAGTCATCAACAATTATCTGGGGGCCAAAACAAGGCTTCTTCACAATCAGTGGAGACGATTGCGGGTTTTGAATCATTGGGTTGAAAGGGCAATTTTTCCGTCAAATGGAACGTGCCATCACAAAAGATACTTCGCAGTGTCAAGCGGCAGCCGACTGGGATTTTGTGAACTGCCGGTGCTGGCCCTGCGAACTGGCACAATAGGTCTACGTGGTGGTCGTGTCCTCGACCTCGGAACGTTTGCTGTGGTGTAAAGGGCGTTCCGCGGTGATACTGGTAAGGGACGATAGTCACTCGAACCGCGGAAAGAGCCCGTCCTTCCTAGATAAGGTATAATCCTTGAGGTACGTCAAAATATGAACCCACGATTTCCTTTTCCTGTTACGTCCTGTCCCTGTGGGATAGTATACATGAACCTGAGACCAAAGATGAATTTGTTCCTTCCGAGCCACGCCCTTATCTGGGTTGGAGCGTTACTATGACTGATCAGGCCATCTGACACAGGGCCGCATGGGTGGGGGGGGGGGGGGGGCGTTTCAAATGCCTTTGCTTTATGATAGTGGGCCAGACCTTTGCCTCTCGCTCTGAAAAGTGTGGCTCGAAGAAGATTCGCGCAGTGAATTATAATGTGTTGGTTCGTTTTAGACATATCGACCATCGATCCTAACATGACTCATACGGTTCAGAAACGATGGAAACGATTTCCTCCTTTTCAGGCGCAACAGAACGGAAACGTTCGTGAAAACGATCAGCAGATACATTGATATTCTTTGAGGTGTTCTTCGGTCATCTGAGCCCAAGTGAATTTTAGTTCGCTGCATGGGTGTGGTACTAGTGTCATGCGCACCCTTAAACAAACGACGCAATTGACAGGTCCACTTTCCGTTGCCAACCACAAGACGTGGCGTGACGTTCAAAATCGGAAAAGAAAACTATCAATGTCATCCGTTTGTGTGGCCGCAAATGGTGCTTCGGTGAAGATAGGCCGCGTTGGTTGAGGCGGTTGGGATGCGGATCCGACTGGTGGAGGTTCTCCGTTGCTGGATTCTTCGATATTTCAGCATCAGCCAATTCTATCGTTTCAAACTTAAAGTCCCTCTGGAGGCCCTAAGTGTCTTCTGCTGTGCTCTTCCCGCTGTAAGGCTTTTTTCTGCAGCTGCCCTCTGGTATGTTTTAGTGTTCTTCAGCTCAACGTCCCTCTGGAGGTTTATTTGACTTCGCTCGCTCGTAGCCTGCGTCTGCCTTGCTGATGCATGGTTGCACATATGAGTAAGTTTTTTCTTCCCTCAATACCCTAGGCGTTCCGCTGGTAACTATAATTTATCAAACTCTGGCCATATATGAATCGTCAATATAAAACACCAAACAAGTCGCATTAGGTGGAATAAAAATTAGGCGAGATGATGATGATTGTATGGTGGCACAAAACCGTAATGAGAGTTTTACATTACAGAAGTCAAGGTCCGGTAAACAAAAATACAGCTGTACTTATACTGGGTAGATAGTGAAATCCGCCTAGGATGTGAGTTTTTTCCAAAAATAATTTGCAACTGTTATCATTTGGAATTTACAAAACAAAATGAATTTAATAATACTAAACATGTTTTCCCTAAGATCGAAATAAACACTAGAAAGGGTTCTGAAATGAAATTCTTCATAAAGTGTGTAGTCGCAAATGGTCGGGTTGGCAGGCTGTCTTGTCTACTTGTGTAAGGGCTTTCGGTTTGTACAAATAATATGGACCGCCTTAGTCAAAAAAGGTACAATTTTTGTGTCATTACAAAATGGAAGCACAATCAATTTAAAAAAGAGGGGAAGAAACACAAACTAGCGAATTCCTACCTAAATATAGATAAGTTGATTAGAAAACGATGATGTGGAGCTTAGGGAGGAGATAGGGTTTAAGAGATTTTTGGAAAAAGGGGGGGAAAAGGAAATGAAAGGAGACAATGGACCGGAAATGGGAGCAGAATCAAGAAAATGCAATAGAAGCCCTCAGACAGCAACCCTAGGGTCACTGCTCTCCCGTGAAACTGGAGTACGGAAAAAGATATGCAACTGCAGCAATATACACCTCTACAGTAATAATACAAAATACTAAACATTCACCAATGAATTGCAACAGTCACCCAAACGCTAAGAATTTCTCGCACCACACCCAGAATAAAAAATTATCAAAAGAGTTAGATGTGTATGTTGGGCAGGAGCGGTAACCCATCTTCCACCTCCTACAGACTAGCTGACGAGGAGAAGTTACCCAGCTCTCGGAGGGGTCTTGGGGATTTAAGCATACGAATCTAGAGGAAAGCGTAGAAATAGATATGTTTGAAAGGGAAAGACTAGTGACTCCCCAACGCCATGTCCGCCCTGCTTAACGCTGAAGAGGTTGGGGCTTTCAGTCCTGGGAAAGGGAACAAAATTACTAAGCCTCTAGGGGAAGGACAGCGATTCCTCTTCGCCCGGCCCACGCCATTGCTGCCAGGTTTGGCGAGCATGAGGAGTTGAGCGCTGGTCCCTGTGGTGGGGAAGGGTCCAAAAAAGAAATCCCTACCAAAAATAAAATAACCCTTACCGAGTAGAGGAGCAACCAAAAGAAATGTCAAGCCACCCTAAGGACACTTATAGAAATAGATAAAACAAAACAACAAATGCATATATTTATACACAATAAATAATAAACTTGTCTCTTTTTTTCCTTTCATCAATCCCTTGAGGGCACAAATAGAAATCCTGTTTGGTTTTCTTCCTCTATCCCGTGAGTACAAATATAATTCTTTTTTTTTGTATACCCCAAGGGCACTAATAAAATCTGTCGGTTTTGTTTTTTCCGGAGAAACATAGGCCAGCTACGACGCCGTGAACTGAGTCGGGTCACGCACTGTCACACTGGCACTCTGGCATTCCCGCATTCATGACAGCATTTTCTCCATAACGCACACGCAATCTCAACACCCAAATGGAGCACGACCGAATGGGGTTCTTCTCCCCCTCTCGTCAGGAAACACTTGTACTAATCACAACAACACTGTATACAGAATTTACACCTGTATCTCTCTCCGCACTGAGAGACAAATAATTCCGCAACACTGTATCTCACCTCACACGAGAGGACCAAATCAATCTTCACACTGGTATCGCTCTTTACTTTGAAGTATAAAAGAGTCTTTCACACTTGTATCTCTCTTAACTACTGAGAGATAATATAATGCATTCCCTTCTATAAAGCTATGGCCTTCTCTTTCCGGGTATCCCAAAATTCCGGACCAGGAAATACTTTTATCCCGTTACACTGTGGACCTGTCTGCCTCATGTTAAAAGCTTCCGGCTTTCTCAATTCCCTCCCTGTCTCTCGTCTCTGAGTCTATATGCTGCCCCCTCGAACTCTCTTCCCGTCCTGGAGAGACGATTCTCGACTTCGCTTCCCGCGACTGCTGCGGTCTCGTGGCGAAATGGACGAATGCAACGCCGCTCCCTGGAGTTGGTACTGGCGGGGCTGATCTACCGGGTGTCACCCACTCCATGGCCATCTTCAACCACCGCACGGGGTGAATAGACGAAGGGTGAAGGGCGAAGGGAAAGGGGGAAGGGTGTAGGCTGTACTCGAAATTTTAAGGGTCGAGAAGGAACCGCTTCTCATTCATCATATGAATAGTCTTGCTCTCTTCTGTAAGTTTTCCCCCGTAGCTTTCCCCCATCTATCCTAGCGCTCACACTGGTAATGACTGGTCCAGCACGTGGACCATCACCGTCCTGAACAGGTTCGAGTCTCTAGGCCATCGGCTGGTTTTAAAACGGACTCTGTCCCCATCTCCTAGGGAAGTGGCATACTCAGGTTCAATAACACATGACCAGCACCTGACCTGACCAGCCCTTGTTAAACTATCACGCAGTGGTCACTTTCACCAATGACCACATTCTTTTCTGATTGAGTCTTACTCTCTGTGAGTTTGGGGACGCCCGCGTCTCTTGTCAAGCCTTAGGAATAGTCTGCCGTTAATTGTGCACGGAAATTGATTCATACACTTACTTCATGGGATGGAGCGGCAACAGGCCGGATGTGAGGCTACGTCACATGACTGTCAACAAGATCTAAGGCTTTTCTAAAAATCGAGGAATCAGTTCCAGTGTGTTGTCTAGCGTTGATGGCCTGATAGCCAGTATCAAAGGCGTGTTAAGGCCGTGTGGCATGAATGTGAGTGCGGTCGATAAGCCGGATCTGGAATGGGGGGAACTGTTTGGGATGGGCCAGATGTTTATGGTAGTGTTGGTGACTGCTGGCTCAAGAGGTGTCGAGACAACGGATAAAAGAGAGATTGGGCGATAATTGTTTAATGATGTTGAGCGTGGAATGGTGGGTATGGGAAGATCGGGGCGGCCTTTGTGATCCACAGGGGAAATACAGTCTGTCAATACACAAATTTTGAACATACGGAGGGTATCAACTGGTATGTAGAGCTAGCGGAGGTTAGATGCATTGTAAGGTAGCAGGACCCTGTGCTTGTTTTGGGTAAGTTGTGAATTTAAGGACCTCTTCAGTAACAGCAAGCTAGGGGATGACTAATATGAATCTCTAGGATGCAATCGTTGCGGGCTTTTCGATTGGAGTACAGCTGGATCGCTAGCGGTTAAGAATGTGACACTGGGCTGCTGTGGTGGGTACTGATTCAGTTACCTGTAGGTTTTGTTTGTTGAAAGTGTTAGCAGAACCACAATAGTCGCTGTAAGTTATCTGTTGTCTGTCTCGACCGTGGCTGTGTTATTCATTAACACACGCCTTATTGATAGGCTGATCCCCAGTGTGCGTTTTAGCTTGTTCCTAAAAGTGCGCAATTTGTGATGTTCTATAGAGATGCTGAACTCCTTTCTCATGCTGTTTATATTCATCTACTGGGGGTGCGGTTTATAGGCTTCCTTTGTGCCCATTTCTAGAATAATGTCTTTTGTCAGCCAGCTGGAAGTAATCTGGGTTTACTACACCCCTTTTTCTTCTAGAGTGGGAAGTTATTCATACGATTGAGAGAAAGATTTTATACCTGGTAGGATCGCTGCATTGGATATGTGTAATTTGAGTACACTGTAGAAAGGAGCGAAGAAGAGAGAGTGTGAGAGAGAGAGAGAGAGAGAGAGGAGAGAGAGAGAGAACATGGACAGAGACAGAGACTAGGTGAGACGGACAGAGACAGAGACACAGAGGGAGGTGGTGATGAAGAGAGAGAGAGAGATTGAGAGAGAGAGCAGAGAGAGAGAGAAGAGAGGAGAGAAGAGAGAGAGGTGAGAACAGAGAGAGAGAGAGAGAGAGAGAGGAGAGAGAGAGAGATGGACCAGAGACAGAGAGAGACAGAGAGAGACAGATTCACAGAGGGAGGAAGGGTGACAATGAGAGTGAGAGAGAGAGAGAGAAGAAGAGAGAGAGAGGAGAGAGAGACAGACAGACAGACAGACAGTCAAGACAGACAGACTGAGCCAGACAAGACAGAGTCATGGACAGAGAACAGAGAGACGGAGAGTGACAGACACAGAGGAGGATGGAAGAAGAAGAGAGAGAGAGAGAGGAGAGAGAGAGAGAGAGAGAGAGAGAGAGAGAGAGTGAGAGAGAGAGAGAGAGAGAGAGAGGAGAGAGAGAGAAGAGAGAAAGTGAGAGAAACGAACGAACGAATCTTTTTTAATGAGGTTAATGAATAAGCACAAGACAGGCTTTTTGCATCTTGCCCTCGTTGAAGCAAATAAATTAATAACAATATGTGACTTCAAAATCAACGAACCAATCGAATAAGAATAGAATATTACCTGAAATACTAAAAGGCAATCCAAAAATATGACAGTCTAACTTTTTCACACACACACGCCACACACACACCACACACACACACACACACACACACACACACACACACACACACACCACACACACACACAACACACACAACACACAAAGAGAAAACAACTTCGGCAAATACATTGTCAAAAAATAGAAGAAGAAGAATAAGAAGAAGACAAGAAAAGAAGAAGAAGAAGAAGAAAAGAAGAAGAGAAATGAAGGTCTGTCTATGAAGTGGACAGGTGAACAGTAAGGTCATGACAGGTATAGAGAAGGGTAACCGAAGGATTACAAATGAAACTTTCAAAGACAGCTTAAACATCATTTGTACTTAAATCCATACAATAAGTTTGAAAAAACGTAATAATGAAGGTTAGATTGATGTTCTCATTAGGCACACTGTTAGAAGCGTACCTCAGATAGTGAGATGTATTGTTTTTTGAAAACTTTAGACGAGAATTACATTAAATGAAGACACAAGTCGATTCCTCAACACCTCCAGAGTATATAGGCTAGATTTAAAAGATCAATCCGCGTAGGGTATCCGAATCTTTCTTGACATTGCGAATCTGGTTCGTAGTTAATTTATGTTTTCAAAGTGGTGGGCTTGAGTTGACATTATCTTTAAACATGAAAATTGCTGTGGTTATAAGTGAGTTTCATTTTAGAGGAAGTGAGAGATGTGTGAGAGAAGAAAGAGACAGAGAGAGAGGTGAAAACAGAGAGAGAAGAGAGAGAGAGAGAAGAGGAAGAGAGAGAGAGAGAGTGAGAGAGAGAGAGAGTGAGAGTGAGAGCGAAGAGAGAGAGTGAGAGAGAGAGAGAGAGAGAGAGAGAGAGAGAGGAAGACGAGGAAGAGAGTTAGAGAGAGAGTGAGAGAGAGAGTGAGAGAGAGAGAGATAGAGAGAGAGAAGAGAGAGAAGTTGCCTCTGGACATCTGGGGGAAAAAAAAAAAAAAGACAGGGAGAGAGAGAGGAGGAGAAGAGAGAGGGAGAGAGAGAGAAGAGAGAGAGAGAGATAGAGAGAGAGAGAGAGAGAGAGAGAGAGAGCGGGTGTGATAGAAGACAGAGAGAGAAGGTAGATGTGAAGAGAAAGAAAAGAGAGAGAGAGACAGAGAGACAGGAGTGACAGAGAGACAGAGACAGAGATCAGAGACGAGCGACAGAGTCAGAAGAAAGATGAAGAGAAGCCCGATCACAGATCCCCAAATGACCAGGCACTGGAGATGGATCAATCCGTACAGCCACCAGTGCCACTGCCAGTAACCTGTCAACCCCGACAACCCTTGGCCGTCTCCCCCTGTGAGCCTTCAGCAACGCTGAGGAGGATGGTGAAGAATGGGCTGAGGGAAGAACAAAAAATGCAGAAGACCCGTGCAAGATGAGGTAGACAGGGCACCAACAGGTATGCCAGACTCTCGGAGGAGGTGATGCTGGAAGCGGTCAAGTTGAAGGGTCAATCAGCGTTCTATGCCGGTGTCGTATATAATACTGTCGCTCATAAAATCGTGTCGCAGCGACAGTATTTCCCGGGAAATACTGCATTTTATGGACAGCTACAATATTCTATGGGATATTTTTCGTGAAAAGTTGTCGCGCGACATTTTTTTCCAGCAATTATTGTCGCTGCAACAATACAATTCCACGGCGACAGTATTATATACGACACCGGCATTCTGCAGTGGAGATCATTCGTTACAGATGACGTAGTACTCACCCGAGCATGCCTTGTGCTGGATTCTGGCGGTACACAACTAGTTACTGGATTCTGGCAGCAAACAGGTAGGC
>JAFLJL010016452.1:5000-29977 GCA_018398815.1 Conus ventricosus
TTAAAAAAACCCAAAATTTGTTTTCCCAAAAAGGGGTGACGAGAGCCGGGAACATGAAGCAAAAAATTTTGAAAGAGAGGGGGTTTGTTACCGCCAAGGACACAGACAAACGGGGTACCCGGGCAAAACCCCAAAGCCTTTTTTGACCTCTTTAGTCTTTTTCAGGGGAAAACAAAAAACATTTTGGGCATGAAAAAGAAAAAATTTTCTTTTCAAATTTCCCCCACGGGGACAAAATCCCCGGAAAAGGAAACGAGGCCCCCGGAGGGGATACCCCCTTTTCGTTTAAAAAAAATTTCGCTCGCTTTTTTCACGACATAGTAACTTTTTCCCCCTCTCTCTCTCCCCCTCTCTCTCTCTCTCTCTCTTCTCCCACTTCCCCTCTACTTCTCCCCTCTCTCTCTCCCCCTCTCCTTTTTCTTCCCTCCCCTCTCACTCTCTCCTTTTCTCTCTCTCTCCTCCTTTTCTCTCTCATATATATAATACATAGAGAGAGAGAGAGAGTCTCCTCTCCCTCCCTCTCTCTCTCTCTCTCTCTCACCCCCTATATATATATATTTTTATATATAAATATACATATCAGAGAGAGAGAGAGAGAGAGAGAGAGAAAAGAGAGGAGAAAAGAAAAGAGAGGGGAACAACAAGCCCCCTACTTCAATGTTTGTTGGCGACAGGGGGGGAGAAGGGACGAAGAATTTGGGAAGATCAGCGAACAACTACATCAGGGGTCCAAAAAGAATTCCCACCCCAACCCAAAATAAAGGGCGATTTAAACCCTTTTTCCCACCCCTTTCTGCCGGTAAAATTTTGTTTTTTTTTTCTTCCCCTTAACCATTTTCAAAATTTGCTGTGTGTGGGGTGGGGTTTTGGGGGTGTTTGTGGTTTTGTGTGTGTGTGCGTGGGCTGCGTCGTGCGGGTGCCTTTCGTGCGTGCGTGCGGTGCGTGTGTAAGTGTGTGGGATATGTGTGTGGGGAAAGAGAAAGAGGGGGAAAAACAGAGAAGAGAGAAAAAGGGAGAGAAAAAGAGAGAGAAGAAAGAGAGAGAAAAAGAGAGAGTTTGGGGACAGAGAGAGGTGAGAGAGAGGGGGGAGAAAAAGAGAGAGAAAAGAAGAGGAGAGAGAGAAATGTTTGGGGGTTTTTGTTGGGGGTGTGTGTTTGTGTTTTTTGGTGGTTGTGGTGTGTTTGTGGGGTGTGTGTGTGTGTGGTTTGTTTGAGTGTGCTCCCCCAAACGCAACAGATGTTGGAAGAACAGAAAACCAACCGTTTCAACGAACCACAACCGTTTCCCTTTTTTTTTAATTCAAGTAGCATGGAATGGCCCAAAAAATGAATTTTTTTCCTTTTAAAAGATACTGAGAACATCAGTCGCTGGGTGTTGGATTTGCAGCACCAAAATCTTAAAGGGCCCTTTAAAACCCTCTAGAAAAGGGGGGCCTGGGAAGCGGGTGAAATGTTTTTTGGTCAATTTTGGGAAACAGGAAATGAAAAACTTAAAAACCCGGGAAAATACAAAAAAACGACAGTAACAAATCAGTTTTTCACAGAACCCAATAATTTCGACTGTGGGGAAAAAAACCCAATTTCCCGTTCCCATGGGGGTTTAAAAATTTTAAAAGGACAATGGAAGACTACCCCCGCCTTTATTGTTTTTGGGACAAAAAATCAAAATTTAAAAAAGAGTCAGTTTTTTTTACTCACCTTTTTTAAATTCATTGAGGGAAAAAGGGCTTCGGGAAGCTTACCCCCTTTTAGGATACATTACCTGAGCCACGTCAGTCGAGATCGTTTCTCTTTTCCCTTTTTTCCCCCCTTTCTCATGAGTGCTTGTCTTGTTCTTTTAAGGGGGCTTTTTGTGGGAAAGGGGCCCCGTCCATCCCCGTTTTTCCTTTTTTTTCATAACTGCCCTTGTAATGGGAGGGTTTTTTTTGGTTCTTTTAGAAAAGACCTCTGACCACATGAGTTCCCGGATGAACCGAGGTCTTTTTGATGGAGCCCGAAGATTGTGGGTGTTGGGTGTTTTTGTTTTTCTCTTTTCTGTGAAGAAATCGGGAAATCAAATGTCATTTAAAACCCCCAAGCTTTTGGGGTCCCATTGATTTTGATTTTTTTTTGTTTTTATTTCCCCCAAAATATATGAGCAGGGTAAAATGTTTCACACCTCTCTCTCTCTCCCCCCCCTCCCCCCCTCCCTCCCTCCCTCTCTTTGCTCTCTCCCTCCTTTTCCCCTCCCCGCCTCTCTCTTTTCTCTCTCCTTCTCTCTCCCCAGGAACATCACAAACTTTTGGACCCCCCGGGGGCCCTGAAACCCCAAACCAAACCCTGTCATGAGAGCGTGCAGTTTTGGGCCCTGCCCCAAAGAACGTGGATTTTTTCTGCGGACCAGGTCAACCCTTTCCCAGCCTCCCCGCGTGATTCCATGACAAAAAAATGGTGTCTTTTTCCCTCAGGGGGCCCCTGGTTTGTTTTTAATACTGGGAAACCAAAAAGAGCAAACATTAAACAAAAACCTACATCTCTTTAAAGACAACGTCGTACTTTTGTATTGAATGGGAAGGGGATTTAAAAGACGAGGCCCCTGTACTCAGAGAGTCCTCCTCTCTCTGTCTCTCTCTTTGTCTTCGGGAAAAACCCCTATTTATCTATCTGGCCCATCTACTAAATGTGTGTGTTTGTGCGGGCTTTTGTGTGTGTGTGTGTGTGTTGGGGGTGGTGTGTTTTGGGTGTGTGGTGTGGGGTTTGTGGGGGTGCGTGTGATTCCCCCCACACAACACACAACCCACACACACACACACACACCCACACACACACACATATATATATAAATATTTATATATAATATCCCAGCCGGGGGAAACCCGGCCCTTTGCTCGGTAAAATCTGAAAAAAGAATTTTTTGGCCACCCCTCTCTTTTTTTTTTTCACCACTTAAAAGACAATACAATAAAAACACTTGGGGGTTTTTTTCGTTTTTTCCCATGCTGAAAACCCCCTTGCCCCCCGCCTCCTCCTATCTACTTCGCCCCAATTTCTTCGGAAAGCCCCACCCCTTCTTGCCTCTCAAAACTGTTTTTTCCCCCACGAACTTTTTTTCTTTAAAACGATCCCCATTTCCATAGAGGGGTCCCTGACTTTTGAAATTTTCCGATGCATTCTCAATTTCCCTTTAAAATTTAAATGCCCAAAATGACAACTCCCGTAGGGCCGCCTAACCCTATTTGGGTTTAAGGGGCTGGAAAGCATGATCCAAAGGGCGTGGGGTTTTGAATCCCGGCTTGGTTGGAAATTTTCAAAGTTGGGGTTTTTCCCGCTAAAATGACCCCTGGTTTTACCCCGATTCCACCCTTTTGCCCCACAGTTTTCCCGGGGAATGGGGAAGGGGGCCACCCTCTGCAATCCTTATTTGGGGGCGGACGTTAAATTTTAACTCAAACATGACAACTCCGGGAAAAAATGCATTTCACGATTACATGTCTAATTTGGGGGGCCTCTGGGGAACAACATTTTTGGGGCTCCCCCCTTTTTTTTTTTTTTTTTTTTTTGTTTTTTTTTTTGGGGTTTTTTTTTTTTTTTTGGTTTTTTTTTTTAAAATTTTTTTTTTTTTTTTTTTTTTTTTTTTTTGGGGGTTTTTTTTTGGGTTTTTTTTTGGGGGGGCCCTTTTTTGGGGCCAAATGTATTTTCGCTTTTCCAAGTTTCCTTTTGGGGCAAGGGAAAAACATTTTTGGGGGAAAACCCCTTTTGGGCCCCCGGGGGAAAAGTCGCCCCGGGGGTCCAGATTTCAGCAAAGTTTCCGGGGAAACGAAATCAAAAAAGGAGGGGGGTTAGGGGAGGAATTTTGGGAAAAGGCACCTTTACCTTTGTCCAAAAAGAATTTTTCCCTAAAAAGTTTTCCCTTTCCCTTTTTGGGGAAACACAAATTTTTTTGTTTTTCCTTTGGCGGGCCGTTAGGGAGGAAGATATGGGCCCTTTTTGCAACCCGTTTTCCTAAATCCTTCCCCAAAAGGGGCAGAAAAAATTTTTTGGGTAAGGGCTCCTTCCAAACAGTCCCCCCAATCTTAAAAAAGGTTTTCTTGGGGAATTTTAGCTAAAAAACTGACCTGGACCCTTGCCGTTCAAGGAGAATTTTTGGCGAAGCTGGGCTGCAAGGGGGAAAAGACCGGGGGGGCTTTTACAAAATTTTTTCCGGCACCCCAAAACCAACCTGGCATAAAATTTTCTGGTGGGGCCAAAATTAGTACTAAAAATGGAAATCTGGGAAAAAAAAGGGCCCCCAAAAAAAAAAAACCCCCAAATTTTCCAAAAAAAAAAACCTTTTTGGGGTTTCCTGCAAAAAAACGGGTTTTCCAAGCCCCGGCTTTTAAATTTCCCGACAGTTTGGGCCCCTTTAAACTTGGCCAACTTTGACCCAAGCTTTTACAGGGGCCGGTGGGGCCCAGAGCTTGGGGGGGATTCCAGAAAACCCCCCAAAAAAGGTTGGGCCCCCATTGGCCCGTGCCCCCGGGGCCGCAAAGGTTATCCAAAGCCCAAAAAATTTAGGGGGCAGCCCTTTTTTTTGCCCTTTTGGAGGGAGTTTCCTTTCGGTTAAAAAACCGGGAAAGGGCATTCCCGTCCCCCCCCCAAAAAAACCAAAACCCCCTGGAAACAATATTTTTTTAAAACCTTTTTCAAAAAGCCGGTGGGTTTTCCCGCCCCCCTAGCTCAAACCAAAGGTCTTGCTTGGGGCCGTTTAAACAAAAAGTCTCCCCCTTGGCCCGCTGTCCCCTTTTTTCACTGATCCCCAGCTCGCCCCAAAGGGAGTAGTCCGTAAATTTGGGCCCGGGGGTAGTATTCCGAGGCACCCGTTTTTTCGTTGTGTGACTGTTGGGTTTCCCTTCTCCCTGTAGACTTGCCTCCAAGAAGGAAGATTTTGTGCGAATCACAAATAAGAGCTTGGTTTAAGATGGCATCGGGGTTTCCCAAGCTTCATACCAAAACACTCCGACTTTGGGAAAAGGGAAAACTTCAGCCCAAAATGGGCCCCCTGGGAAAAGGGTTTCCCCAGGTTTTTCCTGGTTACTGGGGTTGGGAAACCACCAGGGTAATACAAATCACGCAGCAGTCGGGGGCTCGGAAGGGGGAGGCTTCCCCAGGGGAAGTTTTAAACGGTCCCTCTTCCATTTCGGTTCGTGTAATTGTTATCATTTTTCAGCTTTAAAACTACACCTGATCCCAAAAATTTTTTCAAGAAAGGTCTAAATTTAAAAATAAAAAAATCTTAAAAGGTTTTTTTTTTAAAAAGCCAATTTTTAAATTTTTGTTCGTGTAAAAGGGGGGGAAAAAACATTGTTCACGTTTTTAAAATGCAAACTGTATACCGAATTTGGGTCATGAACGGGCTAAATTTTTATTAATAAAAGGCTTTAAAAATCAATTTTAAGTTTCGGGTTTGTGTAAGTTGTATAAAATTTTTTCAACATTTAAAAAATTCACTTGTATACCAAATTTCATCAAAAAGGCTAAAAATTTTGAAAAAAACGGGTCTTAAAAAGGTTTTTAACGCTCAATAAAAGTTTCTGTTCCCTGAAAATTTTTAAAAACCCTTGCCAGCGGGGGAAAAAAAAATGCATCCCGATAAATGGGTTTCCCCAAAAGGAACGGTCCCAAATTTTTATAATAACCCGGTTTTTTTAAAGGGCAAATTTTTTAAATTTCCGTTTGTGTAAATTGCAAAAACATTGTTTTTACATGTAAACTACACCTGTATACCCCAATTTAAAAAGGGCCCGGGCCAAATTTATATAATTAAAAGGCTTTAAACGGGCAATTTTTAAATTTTTGGTTCATAAAAGCTGTCTATTTCCGATCTGCGTTTAAAAATGCCCTGTAAAAAAAATTTCCCTCAAGAAAAGGGCTAAATTTGAAAAAAAAAGGTCTTAAAAAGGTTTTTTTTAAAGCCCCAATTTTTTAAATTTTCCCCTTCGTGAAAATTGTATATCATTGGTTTAGGTGTAAAACTCATCTGTATGCCGAAAATTTATCAGGAACTCTAAAATTTTTTTTAA
Organism: Conus ventricosus; assembly: GCA_018398815.1. NCBI lineage: Eukaryota > Metazoa > Mollusca > Gastropoda > Neogastropoda > Conidae > Conus > Conus ventricosus. The sequence goes on from JAFLJL010016452.1 coordinate 11,038, forward strand.
AAACGGGTTTTTAAAAGGTCAATTTTAAGTTTCCGGCGTGTAAGTTTATATTTTGTTCAACGTTTAAAACCTTTTCAACTGATACCGAATTTTTATCAAGGGAACCCGGCAAATTTTTATAATAACGGTCTTAAACGGTCAATTTTTAAAATTTCGGGTTTGTGTAAGTTGTATTCAATTTTTCCCGCAAAAATTTTAAAAATACACCTTAACCCCAAAATTTTATCAAGAAAGGGCCCAAATTTAAAAAAATAACCTTTTTAAAAAGGAAAAAAATAACGGGCATTTAAAAGCAAAACGGGAAAGACCCAGTGTTAAAACCACAGAAAGTCCCTCAACTCATGCCAAAAATTTGGTGGGGGATTTCCACCCAACCCCCTTTGGGGCCAAAAATTTAGAAAAAAAATTGTAAATTTTTAAAGTTTTTAGGGGGGTACGGGGGTTGTTAAAAGGTTTTTTTAAAAGGTCATAAATAACGGGGGTTTGAAACGGGCCAATGACCCAAATTTTTTTCGGGAGAAAGCCCCCTAGGTTCGAGTACCTGTCCAATTCACAACGGCCATTTTATGAAAAGCGAGGAAAAAATTTCTTTTAAACCGTTTAAACCCTTTTTTAAAAAAGGTTTTTTAAAAAGGTTTTTTCTTTTTTTAAAAATTCGCCCCAAAACCCCCTCGGCCAAAAACAACCCTTTCCGGGAAAATTTCAAGAAGATCGGGGTTTTAAAAAGTTTCTTATAGGGGTTTTGGTGGTTTTTTTAAAGGTTTTTTTAAAAAACCCTTAAAAATTTAAAGTTTTTTAACGCCAAATTTTCTGTTCAAAATTTTTGAGAAGTATCCTGTACCTTTGCAAAGTCACAACGCCATTTGATGAAAAGCAGAGGGAAAAAAATTCTTTGAAACCGTTTTTTTAAAAAAGTTTTGTAACGGTTTTTTTAAAAGGTTTTATTTTTTTAAAAGATTAGCCCCAAAAACCAAACCCGGGTCACAACAGACGAAACCCGCCCCAAAATTTTTTTAACAAACGGGTTTACCTTTTTTTTTGTCTATAGCGTACCCAACACACACACGCACGCACCACGCACGCAGACAGAATTTTTCCCTTTATAAAAAAAATATATATATTTTATATTTTATATAAAATAATATATATAAATATATAAATATATATATATAATATATAAATATAACGCAGAAAATAAAAGCAGGCACAAACCCAAACCCCCACCACTCTTCATTTTTTTTTATAAAAAGAAGCTTTTGGGGCCTTTTTTTTTAGGCTTCGTCAGCATCGCAACAAAAAAAGTTATGAAAAAGCACCCTCCCACCCACCCAACCCGCACCCACAGAAACAACATACACCCCCCTCAAACCCCCACACAGAAAAGGGCACACACCCAAACCCCCCACTCCACACACACACACACCCAACACACACACACACCCACACCAACACTCCCAACAAAAATATACATATAAACAGGCCCCCCCCCGGGTTTTACTCTAAAAGCGGGGCCCCCCAACAGTATTTGGGGCTCCCCCCCCCCCCCCCAATCACACCCACTCAAGGGTAAACCCCCCCCTATCCTTATTTTCACAAGGGAAAAGCAACCCCCCCCCCCCTCCCACAACCCCACACCCCACCAAACCCAAACCCCATGTAGGATGTGCCGGGGGGGGGGGAAAGAGGGAAAACCTAAAAACACCTTTCATACACCCCAAAATTTTCATTTTTTTTTGATAAAGATTTTTGGAATTAAAAGGGTTTAAAATTTTAAAGTACAGACCCCCCCAAAACAACAGCACTCACCCGGGGAATTTTAGAACTGCCACCCCCAAAAGCAGAAAAGGAGGTTAAAACTGAACCCCTTTGCCTAAAACCCCCCCCACTCATAAAACAAAAACAAACTGCCAAACCTAAAAAATAAAAAAAAAATACCATATTAAATTTTTTAAAAATATTAAAAAAAAACCCCAAAACCAAAAAAAACGAATTAAAAACAACTCCGTGTTAAAAAAGAGAGTCCCAAATGTACGTCCCCCCTCGTCACAAACCCCACACTGGGGTCGAAACAACCATCCCCTATCCCTCACACCGCCAGGGGGCTAAAAACAAAATCCCCCCTTCAAACCTGTTCCAAAAATTTTATCTTCCACCCCCGGGCCCCCAAAATTTTAATAAAAAAAAAACAACCAAACAAACCACATACTCCCTTTTTCCCCCTCCTCTCTCTCCTCTCTCTCCTCTCTCCCTCCCAAACCCCCCCCCCCCCTTTTCCTTTCCCCCCCCCCCCCCTTTTTCCCTCCCCCCCCTCCCCCCTCTCCATTTTCCCCTCTCTTCCTCTCCCTGTCTTAATCTTTTTTCACCCAAAAACACACCCAACCCCCACCACCCTTTCAACACAAAACCACACACACACACACACACACCATACCCCACCCCACACACAACACACAACACACACACACACAAAACACACACGCACACACAAAGCCACCCCCCACAAAACAACCCCACACCCCCCCCCCCCCACACACACACAAACCCACAACACACACACACATACTCACCCACACTACACCCAACATTCCACCCACAAAAGCTCCCTCACCTTCACCATATCCAATTTAACCCTAACTGGATCATACTAAAAGAGAATGGAAAAGGGCCAGTGAGGATATATATATATCGGTCGCAGCAAAAAATATATGTAAATGTCTATATATGTGTTGTGCTACGCATCTCGCCAATACTTAAACTTTCTTCGCGACTGGCTCTTTAAATGTTGCTTAACTCTTTAAACTCACTTTTTAATGGAACAGGCCAAATAAGTACCTGTTCTTAACTCTTTCGCACCAAGTTCTCAACTGTTATCGGTCAGATTAGTCTGCACTCTGAACTCCATCAAACTCAGTGACTCACATTGTCACACAATCTTAACTCTTTCACCTCTATGGGCCGGAACACGTCGGAGAACCACACATTCTTGAATCTTTTCCCCATAGCTATCACCAGAGATATCAAATTACCTTTCTCTAATAATTCTTTCACACATAAAAGTCATATCAACATATCACAATACTATAAAATATTAACTCTTTCGCGCACAGTTTTCACTTGAACAGGTCTGATAACCCATACGCTCTTAACTCTTTCACACCTGTGGACCAAAACACGTCGGGGTACCATACATTCTTAACTCTTTTTCACATAGCTATCGCCAGAGAGATCAAATTACCATTCTCAAGTAGTTCTTTTACACACAGAATTTATATCAACAACTAACAGTACCATGCAAAATTAACTATTTCTCCGCGCAGTTTTCAAGTGGGTAGATCTGATAACCCTGTACTCTCAACTCTCTCATGCCTTATTCTCATTACAACAGATCAGATTAACGTGCACTCTTAACTTTTACACACCTAGTTTTCACATTAACAGGCCAGATTACAGTGCACCATTTACTCATAATTCTTACTGGAAGAAGTCATATTAACTCTCTGGCACCTATTTTTTTAATCACAGCAGATCAGATTACAATGTAATCTTCACTTGTTCACACATAGTAATCATTTTGAAAAAGTCTGATTAGAACGCACCCTTAACTTTCTTTTACTCTTAGGTTATACTGGAACAGGTCAAACTACCGTGCATTTTCAGCTCTGTTACTTTCAGTTCACATCAGATTACAGAAGAGGTCAGATTGCTCTGCACTTTCAACTCTTCACATCTAGTTCTCACTAGATCACAGAACAAGTCAAGTTGCACTCACTCTTAACTCTTTCATATTGATTTCTTACCTGAACAGATCAAATTATCTTGGGGGCCGGAATAGCTCAGTTGGTAGAGCGCCGGACTCGTGATCTGGGGTTGCGGGTTCGAATTTCGGTACAGGGGGATTTTTCCCTCGGAGTTAACATTTGTTCTGACTCCATTCCCCATACTGTCCTTCGAATGAGACTATAAACCGAGGTTCCGTGTGTGAACGCACGCACAACATCTTGCACACACGTAAAATCCCCATCACCGACTTTCGGAAGAGAAGGCCAGTTGGCCGTTGGTATGGATGACACGTTACACATTAGCATGCACCTTCCCGAAGATGGAGTATGGCTGCCTTAATGGCGGGATAAAAAACGGTCATACACAGAAAACTCCACTGCCTGTCTATACAGGCAGTCTCCCGCAGGAGTATCAGCATGCGTACGCAGAGAAGAAAAGAAAGAGAAAAATCATCTTGAGGTCTCCCCTCTTCACGCTCTCTTAAGGACAGACAGGTCTACCCCATTCCGTTAATTCTTTGACACATAGTACTCACTACAACAGATCAGATCATAGCACACGTGCCGACTCTTTCCCACGTGGTTCTTGTAAATAAATCGGACTACTCTACGCTCTAAACATTTTTTCTCAGCTGACTTGGGAGAAAACTTTGATAGGGGGAGAAAGATTATCTATGAAAACAGAATTCTCTTCCATTTTCCTACGCCTCTCAAACACTCTAGTAAACGATCCACACAACGAGTCTAGAACAAAAACCTGGGATGGAACTATCTATTAGGAATGGTTGTACACACAAAATCAGCCCATTCGCACAAGAAGGATTCTTTCAATCAACTCATGTTTATGTGTTAACAAACGGGTGTCACTGCTGCACGGTCTTTCCAGTGCCATTTTGTCACCCAAATCGGCCCAAAGCAGCAACGAAACTCGGCTAAACTACAACAACAAAATAAAAACTAAAAAGAAAAATAGGAAATGAAATGAGGTAGGGAACAGTAAACAAGTGTGGGTATGTTTTGCACCCATAAGGAAACCTAACACAGAGTACTTTTATTCAAGACTGACACAGCCTTTTAAACTTGAATAAAGTCAGACAAATACATAGACGAACAATCTATAGTGGGAGAAAAAAACAAGCGCAGGCCAACAACTGAACTGTCTGGGCAAAGATTTGGACTTGAGGGAGGGGAGTTTGAAGATGGAGAAACTGGGAAAATGAAATTGAAAAAAAAAAAAAAAAGTTACAGATATGAAAACTCTTCTCTAGCTGCATAAGGGAACCATCGCAATCCCTTTTGAAGGCAGATATATTTGTATTGCCTGCTCCGAGGCCTTTCCGCCCGCTGGATCGGGACTCATCAAGGAGACACGGCTGGTTGTGTCTGCGCTCCAGCGTCAAATAGAGACACACCACAGTCCATAATACTGTGGTGTTCTCACCACCATGGGTGCAAAAAAGAATCCAATAGCACCCCCAGAGCAGCCAGCGAAGAGTAGTAATGCAACCAAACGAAAGTGTGGGAGGAAAAAAAAGTGCTGTAAAACTAAAGACATTATGCAAATAAATATAAATGTAGGGGACAGTCTTTGAGCCTACGCCTGAGGATCCACCCAAAGATGCAAGGGAGATCAAAAGACAAACACACAGACGGACAGAAACAAATACAAATAACCTCAATTTAAATCAAAGCAAAATCGGAAAATGAAATGAGGTAGGGAACAGTAAACGATAAACAGTAAACAAGTGGGGTATGTTTGCTCCCATAAGGAAACCAACACAGAGTAACTTTTATTCAAGACTGGCACAGTCTTTTAAACTTGAATAAAGTCAGACAATACATAGACGAACAATCTAATAGTGAGGGATAAAACAAGCGCAGGCCTACATTTTTTTTTTTTTTTTTTTCAATTTCATTTTCCCAGTTTCTCCATCTTCAAACTCCCCTCCCCTCAAGTCCAAAAAATTTGCCAGACAGTTCAGTTGTAGGCCTGCGCTTGTTTTTTCCCCCACTATTAGATTGTTCTTCTATGTATTTGTCTGACTTCATTCAAGTTTAAAAGGCTGTGCCAGTCTTGAATAAAAATTTTACTCTGGTTAGGTTTCCTTATGGAGCAAAACATACCCACATTGTTTACTGTTTAAAAAGAAAAAAAGAAAAAAAAAGGGTTGATGATGCACTCACATGTCAAAAGTTAAAGGATCCGGATCGGTTTGTGCAACCTTTCACCGTTTTAAACCAAGTGAAATAGTCCGCCGTTTTACAGGATGTGTGCAAAGATATGGTGTTTTCTTCAACTTTGCCATGAGTGGTTCAAGATGTAACAGACAAGTTTTCGAGATATTTTCGCGGAGTGTAGTTATTTCGTAAATACTAAGGCTGGGCAGTAAGGCAAAATGTGTTGTTCATCCTTTTTGGCAACTGTAAACAATGGGCGAAACACAGCATTTTCATCAACATTTGTATGCCAAGACTGCTGTGCTATGATATAAGCTATGTCGAATCTCATGCTTGTAATGGCTTTTTTTCTTTTAAGTCTGGCAAAATTAAGAAAATGACATGGAACACACACACCCCACACACACACACACACACACACACACACACCCCACAACACACACACACACACACAGAGAGAGAGAGAGAGAGAGAGCTCGAGAGGGGAGAGAGAGGGGAGAGAGAGAGAGAGAGAGAGAGAGAGAGAGAGAGAGAGAGAAGAGAGGGGCTCAGAACAAAGAAACTTTCATTCAATCAAGGATTGAGATTTTAGGCAGAGCCGGTTCTTCCAATCTGTCCTTGGAGAGAGAGAGAGAGAGAGAGAGAGAGAGAGAGAGAGAGAGAGAGGAGAGAGAGAGAGAGAGAGAGAATGTTCTGAAAGGTACACAGAACTCATATCCCGTCCCTCTGATTTCCCAGATGGCAGCCCTGCGATCTCTACACCCGGAGGCGATGACAGTGCACCCCTGAGTGACAACTTCCGGCCTGTCTGTCCGCTGCACGACCGCACTGTGCAGGCTTCCTTCGCAGACTAGCTACTCGGCTGGCGTCAGTCATCATGACAATGATACTTCAGCACCATGATCTGGATGAGACACTGTTCAATTCCGGTCTCAGACTAGGTTAAAGGCATTGTTTTCAACAGCCGTAAGGCAGGGAGAATGGAGCTGTCTGATTCATGTAATTTAATGCAGATTTAAAGGCAGTCTAAATTTAGAGGCCTCCTTTGTGTCGACGTCATTGATTGGCGCTCTAAAGGAAGAGAATGGCCACACCCCGTGAGAGCGCTTGATCAATGAGAAGGTCCTCAAAGAGTCGTGGTTGTACTCGCAAGTTTAAGGCAATAGTAACCCGGTAATCGCCAGGCCACCAGCATATCAATGTTGGCCAACGGGAATGCCGGCATCTTTTTTTTTTCAAAAATGTGTTTAGTATTTGACTGTCGACGCAAAGTGTCTACATAACAGTACGAAGCGATTAACTTGCTAGAAGGGTCCTAGGGCATACCCCCTTCTCCTTCCCCACCCGCCCCAGCCCCACCCAAAATCAAAAAAAAAAAAGTCTGATCCTAAGAAGCAATCTGGAGCAGTCTGCAGCAACCTGAGCCCCGAATTTATCCGGGATATATCTGACCAAAATCCTATTTAGGTAGACACAAATAGTTTGTCTTTAAACCTTTTTTTTTGTTGGGGAGATGGGGGGGGGTGGTCTAGAAACCCTGAACACCCCCTCCACTCCCCCACCACCCTTGGGATCGTGATGAAAAGGCATGTTTCACTGTGTGGTAGTTCTTAGTTTCAGTTTTATCATAGCTCAGCAACCCACACTGAGCCCTTCTTTTTAGGGCTGCCACCACGCAGAAAATTCTGCCCCCCACCCCCCTCCTTGACCCTCTCCCTCCCTAGTCTCTCCCGCCCTGAAACAAACGAACAACAAAACCCAAACATGCACTCATAATCACATGACATAATAATTATGTGAACTGCAGACATCCCTAAGGCATAAAAATGTTGTGTTGTAAGCATACGGGTCTAAAAACATAACAAAACAGTGCACAAGCAATACATTAAAAGTTTGGACAGTTAGTATCTGAACTGATCGATTTTTTTCTTTTTTTTTCTTCTTTTTAAGTCTCCAGATCACTACAAAAACAGCAGGTAGGTTGTGCATTTGAAACGACGGAAACAAGTGTGGAAGACGTTATGGAACGGAGACAAATGAACAGATCACGAAGGAAGAGAAACAGCGGATGACCGTAGAAAAAGAGAGAAAATGGTTACAAACGGAGACAGAAAAGAGGAAATTGATATGATTCAGAATACGGGGATAAAACTATTATGAATATGGGGATAAAACTATTATGAACGATTCCTTGGTGTGATATAACATATAGAATATATGCATACGTGCGTATGTATGTATGTATGAGTATGTATGTATGTATGTATGTATGTATGTATGTATGTATGCATGCATGTATGTATTGTATGTATGTACGTACGTACGTATTTGTTTATGTATGTATGTATGATGTATGTATGTAATGTATATGTATGTATGTATGTATGATGTATGTACGTACGTATGTGCGTACGTACGTACGTATGTATGTAAGTATGTATGTATCTATATGGTGATTATTTTCTGCTATGATTCCACCATTTTGACACTTTGCACATTCATTTCAAACCTATTATCCTAGTAACACATTTGTGTAAAGCACTTGCAATAGAGTTCGCTTGGATTATTTGTGAACACACACACACACACACACACACACACACACACACACACACACAGAGAGAGAGAAGAGAGAGAGAGAGAGAGAGAGAGAGAGAGAGAGAGAACTGTTTTTGAAGGTAACAGCTTTTTTTTTATACACTTGTTGCAATCGTCCACGACGGGACCAATGAAGAGGAAAAGTATTGAAACAAACACTTCAGATGCAAAAGAGAAATGTGAAAAAGAAAAATGTACACACATCTTTGAATTCATGTCGTAGAACTCCGCATTAAAAAATGAGCTATTGACACTCTGGCAAACGACTAACTCTGTGTGTGTTGTGTGTGTGTGTGTGTGTGTGTGTGTGTGTGTGTGTGTGTGTATGTGAGGGTACACAATAGAAACTGTGTGCTATTGTTACGGATGGTGTGTGGTGCGTGTTTTGGTGTCTGACTCTCACTCTCAATAAGTTTGGATGCGTGTACGACTTTTCCCCTACACACACCCACACATACGAACATAGATAGCCAGGCAACACACGTGTAAGATTTTCTTCTTTTTATATGCTGCCGAACCATCAATATGAATCGTTACCAAATCAATACATGCCATTACATAGATTACAGATCAATGCACGTCAATTAAGACATCAATACATAAGACACCTTCAATTATCATATATCAGCGTATCATACTACGTATCTTTATATAACTCACAGATCTCGCCGGCGCCGTCACAGTGTCTCACATATATAGACTCGGTTCCACAGTACCGAAGCCACTCTACAACACTAAAAGAAGACAAAGAAGGATAACCAAGGTCCCCACACGGTAAACACAGCCGTTCACAAAACACAAGCGATGTAAGAAGAAGAAACAGAATCTCCATATAACAAGCACAATAAATCACGTAGAACTTTCATCAGAAGAACCGCAGATTTACATTCACAAGGCACAGTAATCCATAGCAGAAGGACCGCAGATTCACAAAGCACGGCGATCCGTAGAAGAAGAATCGCAGATTCATAAGCACAGTACTCCACAGAAGAAGAACGGCAGATTCTAAGGTACAGCAATTCAATATTGAATCCCGGAGAACACAATTTCACCAAAGTCCCATGGAACACAATAAACTTCGATTCCACGTACCGTTGGTCTAAAACAAATATTAACTTCTCCGTGTATTCACACTACAATGTTTATATCATAAATTCAGCCCACCGACACACATGCGGTGGTACAATTAGAGCACATAAATATTCTTATAGGAGTTTTAGTCATTCTCGGCGACACAGCATTCACAACAATTTTATAACAAATACATTTCCTGCTTCCATATTCCGCTGGTACCGTCATCAAAAGTATCCCACATATACAGTGAACATCAATGCACTACTGACTTGAAAGTCAGCCTCTCCACATAGTAACACTACGGAGAAAAACAATGATTAAACAAATAAATTAGGCTGGACACCAAATCCTCGGCCGTTAGTTCTTGCTCCCTTCTCTTGTCTCATATTATTATTTTCGTCATGTAGTTACCTATGTCATTTTAAGTTGACGTCATAATTTACGTTGACGTCACAATACTCCCCCTCCTCAAGAAAAAAACAATGACCGAATTGTTTTTTTGAAAAAAGAAGTAAACAAACAGCAGAATACACAAACCTACATATTACATTCACTCGACGGAAAACGAAGCCGCTCACGGAAAGCAGTTCGTGGAGTCCTTCCAGGGACTCTCACACAACTGAAGAACACAAGTTGTCGTCCAACGAACTCTGAAAGCCCTTTGACATGCTAGCTTGTTGCTGACCTCACGGACAACCTCTCCATACCCACACGGAGTAGAGACGGCGGCTGGGCATGGGCTGCACCCCACACCCGGATGGCAATGCATATACGATGTCTACTGACCACTCGGTCAGCCTCTCCATACCCACACTGGGTAGAGACCACACATGTCTACTGACCACTCGGTCAGCCTCTCCATACCCCCCGGGTAGAGATAATGGTTGGGCACGGGCTGCACCCCACACCCAGATGATAATGCACATACAATGTCTACTGACCACTCAGTCAGCCTCTCCATACCCCACGGGGTAGAGACAATGGATAAACATTCCTGCTCAATAGTGCTGTAATGCCTTCTTCCGATTCAGCAACTTTCGACTAGTGATACGACTGGGTGAAAGAACATCATCATTCTACTGGAACAATAAAGCAAATAAACCAACAGAACTAGCATCAGTCCTGAGAATAAAAGGATTACGCAGTGAAGGTAACAATACACAGGTGCAGAAGACAAGATTCCCTGAATCTTCCTCAAAGCTTCAGCACACACAGGAGTGAAACGACACGTACAATCTTTCTTCCTGACGAACACAACTGGAGAGTATACGGACTATTCGATGGCTCAATGATTCCAAGATCCAACATTATACCAATCTCTCTCTCAACAACCTCTTTCGCAGAAAAGGGGATATCATAACACTTCTTTCTAACCGGGACATCTGTTGTAAGAGGGATCTCTAATAGTGCATCACCTGAGAAAGAACCTGGTTTCGAAGTCAAATGTCCTGAAATCATCAAAGACTGCACGCAACTCCCTGGAACTGCTGTCAGACAAAGCACAATCAAACTGTACAGAACGAACATCTCATCTGGCATAGAAGACGCCATCGGAACAGTTAAAGTGGGAATGGGTAAAGCGTCATCACAGTCCTGGACGACGCCAACTGTACAAACTACTCTTCAGAACAGTACAAACAGACTCTGGAGAGGGATCCACAGAAAGACCATTCCAGGAGAACTGTCCAAGGAACCCTGCTCTTGCTCACAAGCCAAAGGTGTTATTTCTGACCCAGGCAACTGAAGTACCTTGTGAAAGAACGACTGTAGGTACAACATCAGAAGTAGACACAGCAGACACATCAGAAGACGTTAACTGAAAGCAAGACTTCAATGACTCATCCTGTTTTGAACAAGATCAGAACGGGAAATGTTCAGATCATCAGGGATCTGACACAAAGGCTTTTTGTCCACAACATGTTTATCTCTAGCCCTCGTAACGGCGGCTAAAGAGAAAGGTTCACCAGATACATCACTAAACTCGACGCTCACAGAAACTCCAGGTACATTACCCACAATGAGATCTGCAACAGGGCTATCCAAGACACAACATGTCAAATCACCACAAAATAAGGACAACTGACTGAAACTGTAGCCAGTGGAAACTCATCTACACGACCACCAAAAGAAACACACTTCACTGTGGGTTCCTAGCATCTGACTGTCAGAAACTAACCGTTTGCGAACGCCACAAATAGTAGCACCTGTATCACGCAGAACAGAACTCAAAGTGCCATTCACAGAACCAGACTCCAATGCATTTGCCTGTGAACTCACCAGCAGCTAGACAAGCAAAAGGAGTATCAAGAACAGAACAACAAGCACTGGACTGCTTGCTGTCAGCTGAGTTCTCGATAAAAGTAGAGTTGCCAACCACAAAAGGACACGTGTCTGGGTGGCTAAGGGTGCAAATTCTACAAGGGTTCTACCTGACTTCCATGGACACCTAGCAGCTACATGTCCTGTCTTTTTACACAAAAAACACACAACACTTGCAAACTGATCAGAAGCACTTCTGAGGAACTCTTACTGCCAGAAGTATTAACGGGCGCCACGACCACGATAACGGCTACCGCCAAAGTTATTTCCACGACCAGCTGAGTAACCAAAGCTCTGATGACCACAGTAACAGCTACCACCAAGTTACTTCCACGATAAGCTGAGGAACCATAGTAGTGGCCACTGTTTGAAAAGTAGAGTATCTGTTTCCTCTGTCAGACTGACCACAGTACGGAGTTCTATCAGACTGACCGGGATAGCATTTCTGTCAAACTGACCAGGAGTTTTGTACCTAACAGAAGCAAAAATGTTTACATCAGATTTCCTAGAAAGCACCTTAGTTGGATGAGCACGTCTGTATGACTCTGCAGACTTGATCATTTCATCAAAAGTTTTCACATCTCTTTCACACAAAAAAGTAGCCAGGTCCTTAGAGACACACTCCAAAAACTGCTCACGCAAGGTAAGATCCACCAGATCTTCAAAAGACTTTTCAATTTTTGACAAAGAGACCCAACGGTCAAACAAACGCCTAAGTTCAACTGCAAAGGTCTCGAAAGGTTCATCGGAGCTAGGCTTAGCCTCACGAAAACGCTTACGAAAACCATCTGGAGTACATTGAAATTTTTTCAGCAAGCTCTCTTTCAAAAGCTCGTAAGACACAACATTATTTTCAGCAAGACTGTGATAGAGAGTTAAAGCAGAACCCTCAAGTAGTGCAGACAGGTATGTTACCCACAAACTCTCAGACCATCCCAAGGAACGAGCATGGTTTCAAAACGAAACAAGTAACTGTCTATATCATCGGTTCTTTCTTTAAAAGGGGGCAACTTAGGAAAGGTTGGGCGAGGGGCGTTAAACCTTGGAAAACCCGAACCTGACTCTCACTGTCCTGTCCTGAGACCGCACTCTGCTGAGAAGTAACTTGAAGCTGTATTCTTTTCGTTTCCTCTATCATCTGCTCCTTTTAGTTTCCTCTTGTATCTGCTCTCTTTTAGTTTCCTCTTGTATCTGCTCTCTTTAGTTTCCTCTTGTATCTGTATCTGCTTCTTTTAGTTATCTCTTCTTCCTGTACTCTCAACTGAAATTCTTTCAATCGCATTCTTTCCTCTCTTTCCATGTCCTGGGCAATACACTTGTCAACTAGGCCAACAGATCTTCTCCCTCCAGACACATACCTTACCTCGTTGTAAATATTTAGCGAAAACTTTGTCCTCGTCCACAGAGGACACAACAGGACTTTCTTCCTTAGCCTTCTGTGCCATCATGAAAATATGAAATAATGTCCTGTCAAATCTAACACATACACTAGTGGTCCAAATACAAACAATTGCTATCACAAGCAAAAAAAAAAATTTTGAAACTCTGTCCACTAATATATATATATGAATTCCAAAGAAGATTTATTTTTTATTTTTTTTCCAAAAAGGCATTAACGACACTCACTCCTAAAAAGACTAAGTATTATCAAACCCAACCAACACAAAGATAGAGATAAACAACGAAACAGGATTTTAGGGATATGGGGAGAAAGAAAAACACAATCGGTAATCAATGCCAAATTTTCAGCAACAAGTAATAATCAAGCAATGACATGAGAGTAATAACAATATAATCAATGTATTGTTGTTATTTTTCACACACTAAGCATTCAAAATGAAACAACTAATGATTTTTTTTTTCAAAACTGGTTCAGGGCAGCCACTCACACACTCACTCATTCAAGAGAAAAGAACCCTAAGAATGCTGAAGAAGCAACACAATCCCTAAGTAAAGATAGAAACAGAAATAATCAGAGAGATGACTGAAGATAATAAATTAAAGCCCACAAAGGAAGGAAGAACTAGGAACTAGGCCCTCGTACCTCCAGAAACTATACAAGGAGATACCCGTTATGCTGGAGACGGGAAAGAAAGTAGACAAAAACAGTCATACAACAAAACAATACAACACAACTCGATTGTTCAAAAGGAAAGTCTGTGACGTGACCTATCACTTCTATTGGGGCAATTATAGGGCCACAAAAACAAATCCTACCACTAAGGCAATTTTGAATTCAGTAGCAAAAGCAAGTTAACTACGGGGTCACCAGATGTTACGGATGTGTGTGGTGCGTGTTTTGTTGTCTGACTCTCACTCTCAAAAGTTTGGATGCGTGTACGACTTTTCCCCTACACACACCCACACCATACGAACATAGATAGCCAGGCAACACACGTGTAAGATTTTTCTTCTTTTTATATGCTGCCTGAACCATCAATATGAATCGTTACCAAATCAATACATGCCATTACATAGAATACGATCAATGCACGTCAATTAAGACATCAATACATAAGACACTTCAATTATCATATATCAGCGTATCATACTACGTATCTTTATATAACTCACAGATCTCGCCGGCGCCGTCCACAGTGTCTCACATATATTAGACTCGGTTCCACGTACCGAAGCCACAGTCTACAACACTAAAAGAAGACAAAGAAGGATAACCAAGGTCCCCACACGGTAAACACAGCCGTTCACAAAACACAAGCGATGAAGAAGAAGAAACAGAATCTCCATATAACAAGCACAATAAATCACGTAGAACTTTCATCAGAAGAACCGCAGATTTACATTCACAAGGCACAGTAATCCATAGCAGAAGGACCGCAGATTCACAAAGCACGGCGATCCGTAGAAGAAGAATCGCAGATTCATAAGCACAGTACTCCACAGAAGAAAACGGCAGATTCATAAGGTACAGCAATTCAATATTGAATCCCCGGAGAACACAATTTCACCAAAGTCCCATGGAACACAATAAACTTCGATTCCACGTACCGTTGGTCTAAAACAAATATTACTTCTCCGTGTATTCACACTACAATGTTTATATCAATAAATTCAGCCCACCGACACACATGCGGTGGTACATTAGAGCACATAAATATTCTTATAGGAGTTTTAAGTCATTCTCGGCGACACAGCATTCACAACAATTTTATAACAAATACATTTCCTGCTTCATATTCCGCTGGTACCGTCATCAAAAGTATCCCACATATACAGTGAACATCTATGCACTACTGACTTGAAAGTCAGCCTCTCACATAGTAACACTACGGAGAAAAAACAATGATTAAACAAATAAATTAGGCTGGACACCAAATCCTCGGCCGTTAGTTCTTGCTCCCTTCTCTTGTCTCATATTATTATTTTCGTCATGTAGTTACCTATGTCATTTTAAGTTGACGTCATAATTTACGTTGACGTCACAGCTATGTATAAGGCAATATTGTTGGGGTAATAAAGAAAAGGAGCACAAGACACAATCATTTCTTTAATTGTATTTTGGACTATTTTGTTTTACTTTGTTGATAACACATTCACAACGTACAGTGCTCATAGTGAAGGATAAAATCCCCTGCCAGATTGCTGTGAATTGTTACTGAGAACTTTCTTAACACAAGGAATATGGTTACAAAGTTGGCTACCTTTGCTTACTTTGAACCTTTTTTTAAAACCCAAGACACAAAATCCCAACGGCCATATCGACGTCAAGTTAAAATCCATTATAAATGACGTAACCTCATGCGAAAACATCGCACGCACTTTGCACCAAACAGAGTAGGTACAGGATACGGAATTCAAAGGCAATCCAGAAATTATGACGTCATTCAGGTCCATATTGAATGAGATTATTTACGTGCACATTTCTTCAAGTAATATTTCGTGAAAATAGGGGGGGAAACGTCCAAATAAGGATTTCATCTTTTGTGAGATAGGCTATAAGTATTAAAATCGTGTCTTGTGCGACTGAAGAAATACATACAAGCATGTCTTGTATGTAACATTAAATGAGTTTTTTTTTCTTCATCAGTTCGAAGTCATTAAAAATATTAGTTTGCCGTATTTACTACAATCGCAAGAGTTGAAAAGATTCTTGAAAAGTTGTAGGCATATTGCTAAATTTAATATAAAGACCGGTCGCATGTTATTAATCTCAGATCATGGCTGATATGCGTTTTGGTGGCGGACTGCATCATCTACCTGTGTGTGTGTGTGTGTGTGTGTGTGTGTGTGTGTGTAAAAGAAACACACACACACGCGCGCACGCACGCACGCACGCACGCACGCACGCACACACACACACACACACACACACACACACACACACACACACACGCACACACACACACACACACACACACACACACACACCGCGCGCGCGCGTGCGCGCGCGCGCGCGTTCTAAACGCGGAGTTTGTCTGGGATTGACGAATGCACCTATTATCTTAAGAACTATGCCGCTCGTGCTCACATATCTGCGAATGCACATACGAGCTCAAAACATGCAAGCTTACTTCCATGTATGTACGCTAGATGACTGTGAAGGCTCAGTATAATACGGTCAAGAAGCACGCAATGACTATTAGAATTGTAAAAGGTCTACTCGTAATATAAATTATAGCCATCCACGTACATATCCACATCACAATAATAAATAAATGAATATAGTAGGAGTTGATTATCAAAAAGATTCTACGTGTTGTTATTGATAATAATCTATCAATGTCAAACCGTACTGCGGTGATGTGTAAATAATATTCTAGAAAGATTTATCAGCTCTCAAAATTGTATTTATCATAAGATTCTAGGTTTTCCCCGTTTAGAATAGTTAATCTGTGGTGGTCAGATCATACTGCGAAGGTGTGTAAATCTGTGTCCAGAAAGATTTACCGGCTCTCAAAATGTACATAGCCTTAAATAAGTTCTTCTTTAATGCCTTTATTGAATCCCACATTTACTAACCCCCCCCCCCCCCCCCCCCCCCCCACTACAATTGGTCATTCCATGAGTGACAATATTTTAAAACAATTCATATGCAGAAGCTATAAAATCAATAAAACGTTTTTAAGTCGAGATGATTATACTCTTGTGGTTTGTGGAATAAAACCTCAGTCTCATTTAATATGCGCACAAGCTTTGATATATTTTTTCAACACGTATCACACGCATCTTTTGCCAAAATACGTTAACAGGAAAAAAAAGTCCTTGCGCTATATGGGGGATGGGGCGGGGGAACAACAACGACAGAAACAAACGTTCAAAGTCTGCATCATTCCAAAAGCAGTTTGCCCAGGACGGGGGAAATCGTGATGGTATTGCTTAAGTGCACTAAGTTGATGTATTATTAGTCAGGCTTAACACACCAGGTTATCTCTGCACTCATAAACGCATATGCAGACTTATGCACCCACGAAGCATTCACCTCTCTCTGGGAATGGGATGTCACGCATTCATTTCTTTCAAAACACGACTGAGAACAAGAAATACAATTTCTATGCTACTTATAATTACACATGAAAAATCCAATTATACAAAATGGAATAATCAAAACATAAAAGGTCAATACTTCCTAATCCCGGGTTATAATAAAATGGCTTCTTACCTGGCCAGGTTTCCTCACACACGCATTCTTTCACACACAACCACAGTTCTTGAACAAGTCACTTAAAGTTTTCTTCAGCACTGGGTGATGGTGACGCCGTTGGTTGACTGCTCCAGTTTCAGCACTGGGTCTCCGTGGTCGTCTCTGGGAACTCGACGTAGAAATCTTCTTCTTTGTCTCTTCACCCACCCGTGGGTTTCGAACTCAGTCTTTTCTTTTTCAGCTTGTCTTTTACCCTAAGACCTTGCTGTCACTTCTGTTTCGCAGACCCCGTTTCTCTCAACCCTACTCTGTCCTGCTCACTCTTCTCTCCTCTCTCTCCTCAATTCTTCTCTCCCTCGTGGTGTTCTTCTCCTCCATCTCTCTCCTCTGTTCTTCTCTCTTGCGTGGTGTTCTTTTCATCCCTTGTCACATTGTTCTCCCTCAGTTTATATGGGATGGACACAAAGGATTTTCCTTGGGCCATGCCTTTATCCATGTTGCTTCTCCACCACCTTGTTCACAAGTATACTGATTTCCCGTCTAGCTCCATTCTTCCTCACATCAGCATTTACACACATCCCTACCTAATTGCTTAGGAAACAGCCACTCTGCACTAAATGGACATAGAAAATTCCCGCCGACTCTGGGGGCCACTTTAACACACTAATTATCCTAGAGAAAGCAACGACAACAACGTCCACATGCATTCAACTAGCCTGACAAAGCATCAACACAGTGCCCCACGGCAATACCATCAGAATAAGCCCAAGACTCCCCCTCTTCAAGGTCTGTTTACAAAGCAACTTCAGCTGACTGAGTATTTAGCGCCCACTCGATGCTCCGAGGTCCTAGTGGTTAAAATTTTCCTCCCTTTTGCTATCGGAAAGGTTCGAACTCGGGAGGGTCCTCACTACCTTAGGTGCCATCTATCACGTGACACTTAATCACCTGACTCCTTCAACCTTCTTGACACAGTTTGACCGTATGCGCTAGGTGAGGACGCTGCTGCTGATCGGCCCATTACCTGTTTCTCCACCACGCGCGGAATTCTTTTCCTCTGAAGCGCTTAAGGCCCTTTGTGAGTGGTTTCGCTTCCTTGTCACAAGTATATGTGTTCATGACACTGCGCAACAACCTAGAGTAAATCACAGCAACAGTGAAAAGCCACTTATCCCGTCTTGTATGGTGACATGGAGGTGATTCACTGGGCGGGCCTCGACATGTGCGTTATATGCATAAAAACAGCAACTTTTGTCATTTTTATACCCAAATAGATTGCCACCAAATCACCTGCTGCAAAAATCCATTCAACGAGGACCTATTTTTTCCAGGTTCAGAATGCCTGCATCTGAACATAACAATTTTCACCTGAATTGTTGCATGGAAAAGA
>JAFLJL010016452.1:30977-43745 GCA_018398815.1 Conus ventricosus
TAAGCGATTAAGGCAGCTCCTCAAAGAGTCACCCGGAGTGCGCTACAAGAGAAGGTCCAGATCTGTTGTACTCGCAAGTTTAAGGCAATAGTAACCCGGTAATCGCCAGGCCACCAGCATATCAATGTTGGCCAACGGGAATGCCGGCATCTTTTTTTTCTCAAAAATGTGTTTAGTATTTGACTGTCGACGCAAAGTGTCTACATAACAGTACGAAGCGATTAACTTGCTAGAAGGGTCCTAGGGCATACCCCCTTCTCCTTCCCCACCCCCCGCCCCCAGCCCCCACCCCATCAAAAAAAAAAAAAGTCTGATCCTAAGAAGCAATCTGGAGCAGTCGCTGCAGCAACCTGAGCCCCGAATTTATCCGGGATATATCTGACCAAAATCCTATTTAGGTAGACACAAATAGTTTTGTCTTTAAACCTTTTTTTGTTGGGGAGATGGGGTGGGGGGTGGTCTAGAAACCCTGAACACCCCCTCCACTCCCCCACCACCCTTGGGATCGTGATGAAAAGGCTGTTTCACTGTGTGGTAGTTCCTTAGTTTCAGTTTTATCATAGCTCAGCAACCCACACTGAGCCCTTCTTTTTAGGGCTGCCACCACGCAGAAAATTCTGCCCCCCACCCCCCTCCTTGACCCTCTCCCTCCCTAGTCTCTCCCGCCCTGAAACAAACGAACAAACAAAACCCAAACATGCACTCATAATCACATGACATAATAATTATGTGAACTGCAGACATCCCTAAGGCATAAAAATGTTGTGTTGTAAGCATACGGGTCTAAAACATAACAAAACAGTGCACAAGCAATACATTAAAAGTTTGGACAGTTAGTATCTGAACTGATCGATTTTTTTCTTTTTTTTTTCTTCTTTTTAAGTCTCCAGATCACTACAAAAACAGCAGGTAGGTTGTGCATTTTGAAACGACGGAAACAAGTTGTGAAGACGTTATGGAACGGAGACAAATGAACAGATCACGAAGGAAGAGAAACAGCGGATGACCGTAGAAAAAGAGAGAAAATGGTTACAAACGGAGACAGAAAAGAGGAAATTGATATGATTCAGAATACGGGGATAAAACTATTATGAATATGGGGAAAAACTATTATAACGATTCCTTGGTTGTGAATATAACATAATAGAATAGATGCATGTACGTGCGTATTATTAGTATGTATGTATGTATGTTAGGTATGTATGTATGTATGTATGTATGTATCATGCATGTATGTATGTATGTATGTACTACGACGTATTTGTTTAGTATGTTAATGTATGATGTATGTATTATGTATGTAGTATGGAGGTATGTAGTAGTACTAAGTATGTGCTAGTACGTACGTATGTATGGAAGTATGTATGGATCATATGGTGATTATTTTCTGCTATGATTCCCAACCATTTTGACACTTTGCACATTCAATTCAAACTATTATCCCTAAGTAACACATTTTGTGTAAAGCACTTGCAATAGAGGTCGCTTGATTATTTGTGACACACACACACACACACAACACTACACACACAAACACGACAACACACACAGAGAGAGAGAGAGAGAGAAGAGAGAGTGAAGAGAGAGAGAGAGAGAACTGTTTTTGAAGTTACAGCTTTTTTTTATACACTTTTGCAATCGTCCACGACGGGACCATGAAGTAAAAGTATTGAAACAAAACACTTCAGAAGCAAAAGAGAAAATGTGAAAAAAGACATTGTACACACATCTTTGAATTCATGACGTAGAACTCCGCATTAAAAAATGAGCTTATTGACACTCTGGCAACGACTAACATCTGTGTGTGTGTGTGTGTGTGTGGGTGTTGTGTGTGTGTGTGTGTTGTGGGGTGTATGTGAGGGTACACAATAATACTGTGTGCTATTGTTACGGATGGTGTGTGTGCGTGTTTGTTTGTCTGACTCTCACTCTCAAAAGTTGGATCGTGTACAACTTTTTCCCCTACACACAAACCCACAACCATACGAACATAGAATAGCCAGGCAACACACGTTAGATTTTCTTCTTTTTATATGCTGCTAACCATATGAATAAGAATCGTTACAATTCAATACATGCCATTACATAGAATACAGATCATGAACGTCAATTAAGACAATCAATACATAAGACCCTTCAATTACATATATCCGCGATATCAACTACGTATCTTATATAACTCACAGATCTCGCCGGCGCCGACCACAGTAGGTCCTCACATATATGAGACTCGGTTCCACAGTACGCGAAGCCACAGTCTAACAACACTAAAAGGAAGAACAATAGAAGATAACCAAGGTCCCCACACTGTAAAACAACAAGCCGTTCACCAAACACAAGCGAAGAGAAGAAGAAACAGAATCTCCATATAACACCAAGCACAATAATGCAAGTAGAACTGTTCATCAGAAAACCGCAGATTTACATGCACAAAGGCACAGTACTCCATAGCAGAAGGACCGGCAGATATCACAAAGCACGGCGATTCCGTAGAAAAGACTCGCAGATTCATAAGCACGATACTACTCCACAGAAGAAGAACGGCAAGATTCATAAGGTAAAGCAATTCAATGGATGAATCCCCCCGATACACAATTCAATTTCACCGAAGTCCCCATGGAACACAATAAAACTTCGAATTCCACGGTACCGTTGGTCTAAAACAAATATAACTTCTCCGCGTAATTCACACTCCAATGTTTATTATCAATAAATACAGAGCCGCAACCGACACAAACATGCGTGGTACAATTAGAGCACATAAATTTTCTTAATAGGAGTTTTAGTCATTCTCGGCGAGCACAGCATTCACAAACAATTTTATAACAAATACATTTCCTGCTTCATATTCGCAGTACCCTGTCAATCAAAAGTATCCACATATACATGAACATCAAGCAACGACTGACTTGAAAGTCAGAGCCCTCCACATAGTAACACACGGAGAAAAACAATGTTAAAACAAATAAATTAGGCTGGGACATCCAAATCCTCCTCGGCGCGTTTATTCTTGCTCCCGTCTCTTGTCTCCATATTATATTTGTCGTCCTGTAGTTACCTATGACAGTTTTTAAGTTGACGTCAAATTTACGTTGACGTCACAATACCCCCCACTCAAGAAAAAAACAATGACCGAATTGTTTTTTTTGAAAAAGAAGTAAACAAACAGCAGAAAATACACAAACCTAATAGGACCTCATTCTGACGGAAAACGAAGGCCGCTCACGGAAGCAGTTCGTGGAGTCCTCCCCAGGGACTCTCACACAACTGAAGAACACAAGTTGTCGTCCCCCAACGAAACTCTGAAGGCCCTTTGACATGCTAGCTTGTTGCTGACCTCAACGGACAACCTCTCCATACCACACGGAGTAGAGACGGCGGCTGGGCATGGCTGCACCCCACACCCGGATGCAATGCATATACGATGTCTATGACCACTCGGTCAGCCTCCGCCATACCCACACTGGGTAGAGACCGACACATTGTCGACTGACCTCTCGGTCAGCCTCTCCATACCCCCACGGGTAGAGATAATGGTTGGCACGCACGCTGCACCCCACAAACCCAGATGATAATGCACATACAATGTCTACTGATCAACTCAGTCAGACCTCATCCATACCCCCACGGGGTAGAGACAATGGATAAACATTTCTGCTCAATAGTGGCTGTATGCCTTCTTCCGATTCAGCAACTTCGACTAGTGATACGACGGGTGAAGAACATCATCATTCTACTGGAACAATAAAAGCAAATAAACCAACAGAACTAGCATCAGGGCAGTCCTGAGAATAAAAGGATTTACGCCAGTGAAGGTAACAATACACAGGTGCAGAAGACAAGATTCCCTGAATCTTTTTCCTCAAAAGCTTCAGCACACAACAAGAGTGAAACGAACACGTAACCAATACTTTCTACCTGAACGCAACACAAACTGGAGATGTATACGGACTATTCGATGGCTCAATGATTCCAAGATCCAACATTATACCATCGCTCTCTCAACAACCTCTTTCGCAGAAAGGGGATATCATAACACTTCTTTCTAACCGAACAATCTGTGTAAGAGGGATCTCCTAATTGTGCATCACCTGAGAAAGAACCTGTTCGAAGTCAAATGTCACTGAAAATCATCAAAGACAGCCACCTACTCCCGGAACTGCTGCAGAACAAAGCACAATCAACTGTACAGAACGAACCCATCTTCATCTGCATAAGACGCCATCCGGAACAGTTAAAGTGGGTATGGGTAAAGCGTCATCCCAGTCCTGACGACGGCCAACTGTACAAACTACTTTCATGAACAGTACAAACATACTCTGGAGAGGATCCACAGAAAGAGGGGGACAAATTCCTGAGAACTGTCCAAGAACCCTGCTCTTGCTCACAAGCCAAAGGTGTTATTTCTGACCCAGGCACTGAAGTGACATTGTGAAAGAAATGGGGCGACTGGTAGGTACAACATCAGAAGTAGACACAGCTAAACATCAGAAAGACGGTACACTGAAAGCAAGACTCAATGACTCATCCTGTTTCTGAACAAGATCAGAACGGAAAGTTCAGATCATCAGGGATCTGACACATAGGATTTTTGTGCCACAACATGTTTATCTCTAGACCTCGTAACGGCGGCTCAAGAGAAAGGTTCACCAGATACATCACTAAATCGACGCCACAGAAACTCAGTACTTGACCTCAAGGGATTAGGGGGGGGGGGGGGGGGGGGGGGGGGGGGGGGGCATCAGCCGATCCAAGACACAACATGTCAATTTCACCCACTAAATATGGACAACTGACTGAAACTGTAGCCAGTGAACTCTTGTCTACAACGACCACCAAAAGAAGACACCACTCACTGTGGGTTCCTAGCATCTGACTGTCAGAAACGACCGTTTGCGAACGCCACAAATAGGAGCACCTGTATCACGCAGAACAGACCACCAAAAGTGCCATTCACAGAAACAGACTCCAAATGCATTTGCCTGTGAACTCACCAGCAAAGCTAGACCAAGCAAAAGGAGTATCAGAACAGAACAACAAGCACTGACTGCTTGCGTCAGCTGAGTTTCTCGATAAAACTGTAGAGTTGCCAACCACATAAAGGACACGTGACCTGGTGGCTAAAGGGTGGCAAATTCTACAAAGGGTTGTATTACCTGACTTCCATGGACACCTAGCAAAAAAGCTACATGTCCTGTCTTTTTACACAAAAAACCACCCCACACACATTGCAAACTGATCAGAAGCACTTTCTGAGGAGCTCTTACTGCCAGAAGTATAACGGGCGCCACGACCACGATAACGGCTACCGCCAAAGTTAATTTCCACGACCAGCTGAGTAACCAAAGCTCGATGACGCACAGTTACAGCTATCCGACCAAATTTCTTCCAACATAAGCGAGGAACCATAGTAGTGGCCACTGTTTTGAAAGTAGAGTATCTGTTTCCTCTGTCCAGACTGTCTGACCACAGTACGATTCTAATCAGACTGACCGGATAAATCATTCTGTCAAACTGACCAGGAGTTTTTGTACCTAACAGAAGCAAAAATGTTTACATCAGATTTCCTAAAAGCAATCTTAGGTTGGATGAGCACGTCTGTATGACTCTGCAGACTTGATCCTTTCATCAAAGTGTTCCACATCTCTTTTCACACAAAAAAGTAGCCAGGTCCTTAGAGACACACTCCATAAACTGCTCACGCAAGGTAAGATCCACCTAGATCGTCAAAGAACTTTTCAATTTTTTGACAAAGAACCCAACGGTCAAACAAACGCCTAAAGTTCAAACGCAAAGTCATCGTAAGGTTCATCGGAGCTAGGCTTAGCCTCACGAAAACGCTTACGAAATCCATCGGGGGAGTAATTGTGAAATTTTTCAGCAAGCTCTCTTTTCATTTCTCGTTCACAACATTATTTCAGCAAGACTGTGATAGAGAGTTAAGCAGAACCCTCCAAGTAGTGCAACCAGGTATGTTACCCACAAACCTCAGACATCCCAAGGAACGAGCATGGGTTTCAAAACGAAACAAGTAACTGCTATATCATCGTTACTTTCTTTAAAAAGGGCAACTTAGGAAAGGTTGGGCGAGGGGCGTTAAACTTTGAAAACCCGAACCCAGACTCTCACTGTCCTGTCCTGAGACCGCACTCTGCTGAGAAGTAACTTTGAAGCGGTATTCTTTTCGTTTCCTCGATGATCATCTGCTCTCTTTTAAGTTTCCTCTAGTATCTGCTCTCTTTTAGTTTCCTCTTGTATCTCTACAGGGGGGCCTCTTGTTTCTGTATCTGCTCGCTTTAGTATATCTCTTCTTCTGTACTCACAACTAAATTCTTTCAATCGCAGTCTTTCCTCGCTTTCCATTTCCTGGGCATACACTTGTCAACATAGCCAACAAGATTCTTCCTCCCTCCAGACCACATACCGTACTCGTTGTAAATATTTAGCGAAAACTGTGTCCTCGTCCACAGAGAGCACATCAGGACTTTTCTTCTTAGCCTTCTGTGCATCATGAAAATATGAAATAACGGCCTGTCCAAATCTTAACACATACACTATGGGTCCAAGTACAAACAATTGCTATCACAAGCAAAAAAAAAAATTTTGAACCTCTGTCCACTAATATAT
Source organism: Conus ventricosus (assembly GCA_018398815.1). Lineage (NCBI taxonomy): Eukaryota > Metazoa > Mollusca > Gastropoda > Neogastropoda > Conidae > Conus > Conus ventricosus. Next base: position 37,605 of record JAFLJL010016452.1, read on the forward strand.
ATATATTGAATTCCAAAGAGATTTATTTTTATTTTTTTTTTTCCAAAAGGCATAACGACACTCACTCCCTAATAAGACTAAGTATTATCAAACCCAACCATCACAAAGATAGAGATAAACAACGAAACAGGAATTTAGGGATATGGGGAAAAGAAAAACACAATCGGTAATCAAGCCAAATTTTCAGCTAACAAAGTATAAATCAAGCAATGACATGAGAGTAATAACAATATAATCAATGTATTTGTTTGGTTATTTTTCACTACACTAAGCATTCAAATGAAACAACTAATGATTTTTTTTTCAAAACTGGGGTCAGCAGCCCCTCACACACTCACTCATGCACGAGAAAAGAACCCTAAAGAATGCTGAAGAAGCAACACAATCCCTAAGTAAAGATAGGAAACAGAATAAATCAGAGAGATGACTGAAGATAATAAAATTAAAGCCCACAAAGGAAGGAAGAACTAGGGAACAAGCCCTCGTACCTCCAGAAACTATACAAAGGAGATACGCCCGTTTATGCTGGAGACGAAATAAAGTAACAAAAACAGTCATACAACAAAACATACAACACAACTCGATGTTCAAAGGAAAGTCTGTGAACGTGTACCTATCTCATCTAATGGGGCAATTATAGCCACAAAAACAAATCCTACTCTAAGGCAATTTGAATTCCGTAAGCATAAGCAATTAACTACTGGGTCAACCTGATGTTACGGATGTGTGTGGGCGTTTTTGTGTCCTACTCTCACTCTCAAAGTTTGGATGCGTGTAAGACTTTTCCCCTACACACTACACCCACACCAGTAATACGAACATGATAGCCAGGCAAAACACGTGTAAGATTTTCTGCCTTTTATGCTGCCTGAACCATCCAATATGAATCGGTTACCAAATCAATAACAGCCATTACATAGAATACAGATCTATGCACGTCCAATTATGACTTCAATACATAAGACTCTTCAATTATCATATATCAGCGTATCATACTACGTATTCTTTATATAACTCACAGATCTCCGCCGGGCGCCTCCACAGTGTCCGCACATATAGTAACTCGGGTCCACATTACCGAAGCCACAGTCTAAACACCTAAAAGAAGACAAAGAAGGATACCAAGGTCCCCACACGGTAAACACAGCCGTTCAACAAAACACAAGCGATGAAGAAGAAGAAACATAATCTCCATATAACAAGCACAATAAATCACGTAAACCTTCATCAAAAGAACCGCAGATTTACTTCCACAGAGGCACAGTAATCCATAGCAGAAGGACCGCGCTTCACAAAGCACGGCGATTCCGTAGAAGAAGAATCGCAGATTCATTAAGCACAGTACTCCACAGAAAAGAACGGCAATTCATAAGGTACAGCAAATTCAATATTGAAATCCCCGAGTAACACAATTTCACCAAAGTCCCGTGAACACATAAACTTCGATTCCACGTACCGTATGGTCTAAAACAAATATTAACTTCTTCCGTGTATTCACACTACAATGTTTTAATCAAAAATTCATCCCCACCGACAACAATACATGGCGGTGGTACAATTAGAGCACATAAATATTCTTATAGGATTTTAAAGTCATTCTCGGCGACACAGCATTCACAACAATTTTATCACAAATACATTTCTCTGCTCATATTCCGCTGGTACCGTCCATCAAAAGTATGCCCCACATATCATGAACACAATGCATACTGACTTGAACGTCAGCCTCTCCACAAGTAACACTACGAGAAAAACAATGATTATAAACAAATAAATTAGGCTGGACACCAAATCCTCGGCCGTAAGTTCTTGCTCCCTTCTGCTTGTCTCATAATATTATTTTCGTCATGTAGTTACCTATGCATTTTAAGTTGACGTCATAATTTACGTGACGTCACAGCTATGTATAAGGCAATAGTTGGGGGTAAGAAAGAAAGGAAGCACAAGAACAGCTTTCTTAATTTGTATTTTGGACTATTGGTTTGACTTTGTTGATAACACAGTCACAACGTAACAGTGCTCATAGTGAAGATAAATCCCCTGCCAATTGCTGTGAATTGTTACTGAGAACTTTCTTAACACAAGGATATGGTTTACATAAGTTGGCTACCTTTGCGTTCTTGATCCTTTTTTTTAAAACCCAAGACACAACAATCCAACGGCCATATCGACGTCAAGTTAAAATCCATTATAATCCGTAAAACCTCAGGCGAAAACATCGGCAGCACTTGGCACCAAACAGAGTAGGTAAACAGAAATTTTACGAATTCAAAGGCAATCCAGAAATTATGACGTGCATTCAGGTCCATATTGAAATGAGATTATTTACGTGCACTTTCTTGCAAGTAATATTTCGTGAAATAGGGCGGAGGAAACGTCCAAATAAGGATTTCATCTTTTGTGAGGATTAGGCTATAAGTATTAAAATCGTGTCCTTGTGCGACTGAAGAATTACATACAACATATGTCTTGTATGTAACATTAAATGAGTTGTTTTTCTTCATCAGTTCGAAGTCATTATAAATATTAGTTTGCCGTATGTACTACAATCGCAAGAGTTGAAAAGATTCTTGAAAAGTTGTAGGCATTGCTAAATTTAATATAAAGACCGGTCGCATGTTATTAATCTCAGATCAGGGCTATATGCGTTGGGGGGTGGCGGACTGCATCATCGACCTGTGTGTGTGTGTGTGTGTGTGTGTGTGGTGTGTTGTGTAAAAAGAAACACAAACACACGCGCGCACGCACGCACGCATCGCCACGCCACGCCACGCACACACAGCACACACACACACACACCCACACAGGCACACATCACACATGCGCACCACACCACACACACATCACACACACACACACACACCGCGCGCGCGCGTTCCCCCCCCGTGCGCGCGCGCGCGCGTTCTAAACGCGGAGTTTTGTCTGGGATTGACGAAAGGCACCTATTTATCTAAGAACCTATGCCCTCGTGCTCACATAGCTGCGAATGCATGGGTGTGACATACTAGCTCAAAACAGGCAACTTCATTTCATGTATGTAGTAACGCTAGATGATCTGTGAAGGGCTCGTAATATTACGTCAAGAAGCACGCAATGACATTAGAATTGTAAAAGGGCTACTCGTAATAAATTATAGCATCCACGTACATACCACAGCACAATAATAAATAATGAATATATTAGAGTTTGAATTTCAAAAGATTCTACGTGTTGTTATTGATAATAATCTATCTATTAAACCGGTAACTGCGGATTGTAAATAATATTCTAGAAAGAATTTAATCAGCTCGTCAAAAAGTGTATTTATCATAAGATTCTAGGTGTTCCCGTGTAGAAAATAGTTAATCTGTGTGGTCAGATCATACTGCGAGGTGTGTAAATCTGTGTCCAGAAAGATACCGCTCTCAAAATGTACATAGCCTTAAATAAGTTCTTCTTTAATTGCTTTATTGAATCCCACATTTACTACCCCCCCGCCGACCCCCCCCCCCACTACAATGGTCATTCCATGGAGTGACAATATTTTACAAACAATTCATATGCAGAAGCTATAAATCAATATAAACTTTTTTTTAAGTCGGATGTTATACTCTTGTGTTTGTGGAATAAAACCTCAGTCTCAATTAATATGCGCACAAGCTTTGATATATTTTTTTCAACACGCGTATCACAACGCATCTTTTGCCAAATACGTTAACTGAAAAAAAAATCCTTGGCGCTATATGGGGATGGGCGGGGGGAACAACAACGACAAGAAACATACGTTCAAGAGTCTGCATCATTCCAAAAGCTAGTATGGCCCAGGACGGGGGAAATCGTGATGGTATTGCTAAGTGCACTAAGTTATGTATTATTAGTCAGGCTTAAACACACCAGTTATCTCTGCAACTCATAAACGCATATGCAAAGACTTATGCACCCACGATGCCTATTCAGTCAATCTCTCTTCTGGGAATGGAATTCACGCATTCATTTCTTTCCAAAACACGACAGAGAACAAGAAATACAATTTCTATGCTACTTATAATTACACACATGAAAATCCCAATTATACAAAAATCGAATAATCAAACAGTAAAAGGTCAATACTTCCTATCCCGGTTATAATAAAAGCTTCTTACACTGGCCAGTTTCCTCACACAACGCATTCTTCACACACACAGATCACCACAGTTCTTGACTAGTCACTTAAAGTTTTCTTCAGCACTGGTGATGGTGACGCCGTTGGTTGAGACCTGGCTCCAGGTTCAGCACTGGGTCTCCGGTGGTCGTCTTTCTGAAACTCTCGACGTAGAAATCTTCTTCTTGTCTCTTCACCCACCTGTGGGTTTTCGAACTCAGTCCCTTTCTTTTTCAGCTTGTCTTTACCCGAAGGACCAGTGCTGTCGACTTCTGTTTCGTCAGACCACGTTTCTCTCAACCCAATCTGTCCTGCTCACTCTTCTCATCTCTCTCTCCTCAATTCTTCTCTCCCTCGTGGTGGTCTCTCCTCGACTCTCTCTCTGCTCTGTTCTCTCTCTCTTGCGTGTTTTCTTTTCATCCCCTATGTCACCATTGTTCTCCTTTCTCCCTCAGTTTAAAAGGGAGGAAACAAAGGATTTCCCTTGGGCCAGGCCTTTATACCAGTTGCTTCTGCCACCACCTGTTCACGAAGTATACAGATTTCCCGTCTAGCTCCATTCTTCCACTCATCAGCATTTACACACATCCCACCTAATTGCTTAGGAAACTGCCACTCTGCACTAACTGGAGCATAGATAAATTCCCAGCCGACTCTGGGGGCCACTTTAACACACTAATAATCCTAGAGATCTCAACGACACTAAACGTCCACATGCATTCAACTAGCCTGACAAAGCATCTACACAGTGCCCCACGCAATACCATCAAAATAAGCCCAAGACCTCCCGCTCTTCAAGGTCTGTTTACAAAGCAACTTCAGCTGACTGAGTATTTAGCGCCCACTCGATGCTCCGAGGTCCTAGTGGTTAAAATTTTCCTCCCTTTTGCTATCGGAAAGGTTCGAACTCGGGAGGGTCCTCACTACCTTAGGTGCCATCTATCACGTGACACTTAATCACCTGACTCCTTCAACCTTCTTGACACAGTTTGACCGTATGCGCTAGGTGAGGACGCTGCTGCTGATCGGCCCATTACCTGTTCTCCACCACGCGCGGAATTCTTTTCCTCTGAAGCGCTTAAGGCCCTTTGTGAGTGGTTTTCGCTTCCTTGTCACAAGTATATGTGTTCATGACACTGCGCAACAACCTAGAGTAAATCACAGCAACAGTGAAAAGCCACTTATCCCGTCTTGTAATGGTGACATGGAGGTGATTCACTGGGCGGGCCTCGACATGTGCGTTATATGCATAAAAACAGCAACTTTTGTCATTTGTTATACCCAAATAGATTGCCACCAAAATCACCTGCTGCAAAAATCCATTCAACGAGGACCTATTTTTTTTCCAGGTTCAGGAATGCCTGCATCTGAACCATAACAATTTTCACCTAGAATTGTATGCTAGGAAAAGGTAGTAGAATTAAAGTGACATGGTGTCACTCCAAAATGACGGGGGAACCCTGAAGCTCTCTGGCATACTGTTGAATGTAACTGTTCAACTGAACGCCAAACAGCTCGACGCGCACTCATCGCAAACATACACCACGTGCGTTCAGTTGCCTGCAGGTAATGCAGATGACAGAGCTGCATGGATAATGTCGGAATCACTGAAGCTGCTGGACTTCAGATGAGGAATTCAGTTTTTAAAGGCACACAGTGTACAGCTTACGCTAAGTTGCTCTACATACAAATTGAGCTGTTGACTGTTAATGGGGGTAAGAAGGGATATAGGCCCGGGACCCATGTAATGCAAGACTCAAGTAACAAGACTAAAGACTGGTTTGCTGTCTGTGCGCAGGGACAGACACCCGTTGTTTGCCACGTACACAAGTGAAATACAAATAAACTAAGACAGATTAAAGTAAGAAAACTGTGTACTTCGAAAAATTTGAATTATGCAGGCACGCACACATGCACGCATGCGCACACCAAGCATGCATGCGTGTGCACACACACAACACACACAAAACACACCACACACCCCCGCGCGCCCGGGGGGGGAAAAACACACCCAACCAACA
>JAFLJL010016452.1:44745-57245 GCA_018398815.1 Conus ventricosus
GGTTTTATCCTTCTTTGTCTTCTTTGTGTTGTAGACTGTGGCTTCGGTACTGTGGAACGGTCTATATAGTGAGACCTGTGGACGGCGCCGGCGAGATCTGTGAGTTATTATAAAGATACGTAGTATGATCGCTGATATATGATAATTGAAGTGTCTATGTATTGTGTCTTAATTGACGTGCATTGATCTGTATTCTATGTAATGGCATGTATTGATTTTGTAACCGATTCTTTGATGGTTCAGGCAGCATATAAAAAGAAGAAATTCTTAAACGTGTGTTGCCTGGCTATCTATGTCGTAGGGTTTGTGGGTGTGTGTAGGGGAAAAGTCGTACACGCATCCAAACTTTTGAGAGTGAGAGTCAGACAACAAAACACGCACCACACACCATCCGTAACAATAGCACACAGTTTCTATTGTGTACCCTCACTTTACACACACACCCCCACACACACACACACACACCACACACACACACACACACCCCAGAGTTAGTCGTTTGCCAGAGTGTCAATAGTATTTTTATGCGGAGTTCTACGACATGAATTCAAAGATGGTGTACATTTTCTTTTTCACATTTCTTTTTTTGCATCTGAGTGTTTGGTTTCAATACTTTTCCTCTTCATTGGTCCCGTCGTGGACGATTGCAACAAGGTATAAAAAAAAAAGCTGTACCTTCAAAAAACAGTTCTCTCTCTCTCTCTCTCTCTCCCCTTCTCTCTTTTCTCTCCTCTCTCTCTGTGTGTGTGTGTGTGTGTGTGTGTGTGTGTGTGTGTGTGTGTGTTCACAAATAATCCAAGCAAACTCTATTGCAAGTGCTTTTACACAAAATGTGTTACTAGGATAATAGGTTTGAAATGAATGTGCAAAGTGTAAAAATGGTGGAATCATAGCAGAAATAATCACCATATAGATACAAAACATACTTACATCATACGTACGTACGTACGCACATACGTACGTACTTTCATACATACATACATACATACATACATTCATACATACATCCATACATACATACATAAACAAATACGTACGAAACGTACATACATACATACATACATGCATGCATACATAATACATACATACATACATACATACATACTTTACATACATACATACATACATACGCACGTACATGCATATATTCTATATGTTTTATTCACACCAAGGAATCGTTCAAAATAGTTTTATCCCCTATTCATAATAGTTTTATCCCGTATTCTGAATCATATCAATTTCCTCTTTTCTGTCTCCGTTTGTAACCCTTTTTTCTTCTTTTTTCTACGGTCATCCGCTGTTTCTCTTCCTTCGTGATCTGTTCATTTGTCTCCGTTCCAAAAGTCTTCACACTTGTTTTCCGTCGTTTCAAATGCACAACCTACCTGCTGTTTTTGTAGTGATCTGGAGACTTAAAAAGAAGAAAAAAAAAGAAAAAAATCGATCAGTTCAGATACTAAACTGTCCAAACTTTTAATGTATTGCTTGTGCACTGTTTTGTTTTTTGTTTTAGACCCGTATGCTTACAACACAACATTTTATGCCTTAGGGATGTCTGCAGTTCACATAATTATTATGTCTTTGTGATTATGAGTGCATTTTTGGGTTTTGTTTGTTCGTTTGTTTCGGGCGGGAGAGACTAGGGAGGGAGAGGGTCAAGGAGGGGGGTGGGGGGCAGAATTTTTGCGTGGTGGCAGCCCTAAAAAGAAGGGCTCAGTGTGGGTTGCTGAGCTATGATAAAACTGAAACTAAGGAACTCCCACACAGTGAAACAGCCTTTTCATCACGATCCCAAGGGTGGTGGGGGAGTGGAGGGGGTGTTCAGGGTTTCTAGACCACCCCCCACCCCATCTCCCAACAAAAAAGGTTTAAAGACAAAACTATTTGTGTCTACCTAAATAGGATTTTGGTCAGATATATCCCGGATAAATTCGGGGCTCAGGTTGCTGCAGACTGCTCCAGATTGCTTTTTAGGATCAGACTTTTTTTTTTTTTGGATGGGGGGGGGCTGGGGCGGGTGGGGAAGGAGAAGGGGGTATGGGCCCCAGGACCCTTCTAGCAAGTTAAAACGCTTCGTACTGTTATGTAGACACTTTGCGTCGACAGTCAAATACTAAACACATTTTTGAGGGAAAAAAAAGATGCCGGCATTCCCGTTGGCCCAAAATTTATATGTGGTGGCCCGGCGATTACCGGGTTACTATTGCCTTAAACTTGCGAGTACAACCACGACTCTTTGAGGGGCCTTCTCATTGATCAGCGCTCTCACGGGGTGTGGCCATTTCTTCTTCCTTTAGAGCGCCAATCAATGACGTCGACACAAAGGAGGCCTCTAAATTTAGACTCCCTTTAAAAATCTGCATTAAATTACATGAATCAGACAGCTCCATTCTCCCTGCCTTACGGCTGTTGAAAAAATGCCTTTAACCTAGTCTGAGACCGGAATATTGAACAGTGTCTCATCCAGATCATGGTGCTGAATTTATCTTTGTCATGATGACTGACGCCACCCGAGTAGCTAGTCTGCGAAGGAAGCCTGCACAGTGCGGTCTTTGCAGCGGACAAGACAGGCCGGAAGTTGTCACTCAGGGGTGCCTGTCCTCGCCCCCGGCGGGGTAGAGATCGCAGGGCTGCCATCTGGGAAATCAGAGGGACGGGATATGAGTTCGGGTGTACCTTTCGAACATTCTCTCTCTCTCTCTCTCTCTCTTCTCTCTCTCTCTCTCTCTCTCTCTCTCTCTCTCTTTTCTCCAAGGACAGATTGGAAGAACGGCTCTGGCCTAAAATCTCAATCCTTGATTGAATGAAAGTTTTCTTGTTCTGAGCTCTCTCTCTCTCTCTCTCTCTTCTCTCTCTCTCTCTCCTCTCTCTCTCTCTCTCTCTCTCTCTCGAGCTCTCTCTCTCTCTCTCTCTCTGTGTGTGTGTTTTGTGTGTGGGGTGTGTGTGTGTGTGGGGTGTGTGTGTGTGTGTGTGTGTGTGTTCCATGTCTTTTTCTTAATTTTGCCAGACTTAAAAGAAAAAAAGCCATTACAAGCATGAGATTCGACATAGTTATATCATAGCACAGCAGTCTTGGCATAAAAATTGTTGATGAAAATGCGGGTGTTTCCCCCATTGTTTACAGTTTGCCAAAAAGGATGAAAAAACACTTTTTGGGCCTTACTGCCCAAGCCTTAGTATTTACGAATAACTACACTCGCGAAAATATCTCGAAAACTTGTCTGTTACATCTTGAACCACTCATGGCAAAGTTGAAGAAAACACCCCTATCTTTGCACACATCCTGTAAACGGCGGGGCTATTTCACTTGGTTTAAACGGTGGAAAAGGTTTTCACAAACCGATCCGGATCCTTCTAACTTTTTACATGTGAGTGCATCATCAACCCTTTTTTTTCTTTTTTCTTTTTAAACAGTAAACAAGTGGGGTATGGTTTTGCTCCCATAAGGATAACCTAACACAGAGTAACTTTTATTCAAGACTGGCACAGCCTTTTAAACTTGAATGAAGTCAGACAAATACATAGAAGAACAATCTAATAGTGGGGGAAAAAAACAAGCGCAGGCCTACAACTGAACTGTCTGGCAAATTTTTTGGACTTGAGGGGGGGGGAGTTTGAAGATGGAGAAACTGGGAAAATGAAATTGAAAAAAAAAAAAAAAAAAAAATGTAGGCCTGCGCTTTTTTTTTCCCTCCTATTAGATTGTTCGTCTATGTATTTGTCTGACTTTATTCAAGTTTAAAAGGACTGTGCAGTCTTGAATAAAAGTTACTCTGTGTTAGGTTTCCTTATGGGAGCAAAACATACCCCACTTGTTTACTGTTTATCGTTTACTGTTCCCACCTCATTTCTTTTCCGATTTTGCTTTGATTAAATTGAGGTTTTTGTATTTGTTTCTGTCCGTCTGTGGTGTTTGTCTTTTGATCTCCTTGCATCTTTGGGTGGATCCTCAGGCGTAGGCTCAAAGACTGTCCCCTACATTTTATATTATTTGCATAATGTCTTTAGTTTTACAGCAACTTTTTTTCCTCCCCACACTTTCGTTTGGTTGCATTACTATCTTCGCGGGCTGCTCTGGGGGTGCTATTGGATTCTTTTTTGCACCCATGGTGGTGAGAACACCACAGTATTATGGACTGTGGTGTGTCCTATTTGACGCCTGGAGCGCAGACACAAACCAGCCGTGTCTCCTTGATGAGCCCGATCCAGCGGGCGAAGGCCTCGGAGCAGGCAATACAAATATATCTGCCTTCAAAAGGGATTGCGATGGTTTCCCTTATGCAGCTAGAGAAGAGTTTTCATATCTGTAACTTTTTTTTTTTTTTTTTCAATTTCATTTTCCCAGTTTCTCCATCTTCAAACTCCCCTCCCCTCAAGCCCAAATCTTTGCCAGACAGTTCAGTTGTTGGCCTGCGCTTGTTTTTTTCTCCCACTATTAGATTGTTCGTCTATGTATTTGTCTGACTTATTCAAGTTTAATAAAGGCTGTGTCAGTCTTGAATAAAAGTTACTCTGTGTTAGGTTTCCTTATGGGTGCAAAACATACCCCCCTTGTTTACTGTTCCCTACCTCATTTCATTTCTTTTTTCTTTTTAGTTTTTATTTGTTGTTGTAGTTTAGCCGAGTTTCGTTGCTGCTTTGGGCCGATTTGGGTGACAAAATGGCACTGGAAAGACCGTGCATGCAGTGACACCCGTTTGTTAACACATAAACATGAGTTGATGAAAGATATCCTTCTTGTGCGAATGGGCTGATTTGTGTGTACAAAACCCTTCCTAATAGATAGTTCCATCCCAGGTTTTTGTTCTAGACTCGTTGTGTGGGGTGTTTACTAGGTGTTTTGAGAGGCGTAGGAAAATGGAAGAGAAATTTTGTTTTCATGATAATCTTTCTCCCCCTATCAAAGTTTTCTCCCAAGTCAGTGAGAAAAAAATGTTTTTGAGCGTAGAGTAGTCCGATTTATTTACAAGAACCACGTGGGGGGAAAGAGTCGGCACGTGTGCTATGATCTGGGTCTGTTGTAGTGATACTATGTGTCAAAGAATTAACGGAATGGGGTAGACCTGTCTGTCCTTAAGGGGAGCGTGAAGAGGGGAGAAACCTCAAGATGATTTTCTCTTTCTTTCTTTCTGCGTACGCATGCTGATACTCCTGCGGGAGACTGCCTGTATAGACAGGCAGTGGAGTTTTCTGTGTATGACCGTTTTTTATCCGCCATTAAGGCAGCCATACTCCATCTTCGGGGGAAGGTGCATGCTATGTGTAAACGTGTCATCCATACCAAACGGCCAAAACGGCCTTCTCTTCCGAAAGTCGGTGATGGGATTTTACGTGTGTGCAAGATGTTGTGCGTGCGTTCACACACGGAACCTCGGTTTATAGCCCTCATTCGAAGGACAGTAGGGGGGAATGGAGTCAGAACAAATGTTAACCCCGAGGAAAAATCCCCTGTACCGAAATTCGAACCCGCAACCCCAGGATCACGGTCCGGCGCTCTACCAACTGAGCTATTCCGGGCCCCCAAGATAATTTGATCTGTTCAGGTAAGAAACCCAATATGAAAGAGTTAAGAGTGAGTGCAACTTGACTTGTTCTGTGATCTAGTGAGAACTAGATGTAAAGAGTTGAAAGTGCAGAGCAATCTGACCTCTTCTGTAATCTGATGTGAACTGAAAGTAACAGAGCTGAAAATGCACGGTAGTTTGAAACCCGTTCCAGTTTTAACCTAAGAGTAAAAGAAAGTTAAGGGTGCGTTCTAATCAGACTTTTTCAAAATGATTACTATGTGTGAACAAGTGAAGATTACATTGTAATCTGATCTGCTGTGATTAAAAAATAGGTGCCAGAGAGTTAATATGACTTCTTCCCGTAAGAATTATGAGTAAATGGTGCACTGTAATCTGGCCTGTTAATGTGAAAACTAGGTGTGTAAAAGTTAAGAGTGCACGTTAATCTGATCTGTTGTAATGAGAATAAGGCATGAGGAGTTGAGAGTACAGGGTTATCAGATCTACCCACTTGAAAACTGCGCGAGAAATAGGTTAATTTTGCATGGTACTGTTAGTTTGTTGATATAAATTCTGTGTGTGAAAGAACTACTTGAGAATGGTTTAATTTGATCTCTCTGGCGATAGCTATGTGAAAAGAGTTAAGAAATGTATGGTACTCCGACGTGTTTTGGTCCCAGGTGTGAAAGATTTAAAGAGCGTATGGGTTATCGACCTGTTCAAGTGAAAACTGTGCGCGAAAGAGTTAATATTTATATTTATTGTGATATGTTGATATGACTTTTATGTGTGAAAGAATTATTAGAGAAAGGTAATTTGATATCTCTGGTGATAGCTATGGGGAAAAAGATTCAAGAATGTGTGGTTCTCCGACGTGTTCGGCCCATAGAGGTGAAAGATTTAAGATTGTGTGACAATGTGAGTCACTGAGTTTGATGGAGTTCAGAGTGCAGACTAATCTGACCGATAAACAGTGAGAACTTGGTGCGAAAGAGTTAAGAACAGGTACTTATTTGGCCTGTTCCATTAAAAAGTGAGTTTAAAGAGTTAAGCAACATTTAAAGAGCCAGTCGCGAAGAAAGTTTAAGTATTGGCGAGATGCGTAGCAAAAACACATATATAGACATTTACATATATTTTTTGCTGGCGCCCGATTATATATATATCCTCACTGGCCCTTTTCCATTCTCTTTTAGTTATGATCCCAGTTGGGTTTTAAATTGGATATGGTGAAGGGGGAGGAGCTTTTGTGGGTGGAATGTTGGGTGTAGTGTGGGTGAGTATGTGTGTGTGTGTTGTGGGTATGTGTGTGTGTGGGGGGGGGGGGGTGTGGGTGTGTGTTGGGTGTGCGTGTGTGTGCGTGTGTGTGTGTGTGTGTGTGTGTGTTGTGTGTGTGTGTGTGTGTGTGTATGTGTGTGTGTGTGTGTGTGTGTGTGTGTGTGTGTGTAAGGTGTGAGTGGGTGTGTGTATTAGAGTGAAAGAGATTAAGACAGAGAGAGGAAGAGAGAGAGAGGAGAGGGGAGAGAGGGGGAGGAGAGAAGGGGGGGGGGGGGGAAGGAAGGGGGGAGAGGGGGGGAGGAGAAAAGAGAGAGAGAGAGAGAGAGAGAGGGGGAGAGAGAGGGAGTATGTGTTTGTATGGTTGTTTACCTGATTAAAGTGTGGGTTGGGTGGAAGATAGATTGTAGTGAACAGTGTTTGCAGAGGATTTTGTTTTTAGCTCATGGCGGGTGTGATGGATAGTGGATGGTTGTCTTCGACACCCGTGTGCGGTGTGACGACGGGACAGTACAGTGTACTCTCTTTTTTAACACTGAGTGTTTTAACTTCGTTTTATTGGTAGGTTTTTATTTTAATATTCTTAAAAGTAATATAGGTATATTATATTATTTTTTAGGATGGCAGTTTGCTTTGTGTATGATGTGTGGGGAGTTATGCAATGGTTCAGCTTAACCTCCTTACTGCTATTGGGTGGCAGCTTCTATTACTTCCCGTGTGCTACTGCTGTTGTTTTTGCGGGGGTTCTCGCTACTATATAACTTTAACCTATAATTCCAAAAAAAATCAGTTATCAAAAAGAAAATGAAAATTTTAGGGCTGTATGTAAGGTGATTTTAGGATTTCCTCATGCCCCCCTCCCTATGCACATCCTACATAGGGGTGTGTTTGTGTGTGTGTGTGTGTGGGAGGGGGGGGGGGGGGGTGCTTTTACATATGTGAAAATAAGGATAGAGAGGGTAGCCTATGAGTGGGGGGGGGGGGGGGGGGGGAGATGTCTATACTGTTAGTGGGCTCAGCTTTTAGAGTCAAACCTGGGGGAGCCATGATAATATGATATAGTATGTTGTGAGTGTGTGTGTGTGTTGTGTGTGTGTGTGTGTGGTGTGTGTGGTGTTGTGGTGTGTGTGTGTGTGTGTGTCTGTCTGTGTGGGTGTTTGAGGGGGGTGTATGATTGTTCTGTGGGTGCGTGGTTGGGTGGGGTGGGAGTGTGCATATACATAACTGTTTTTGTTGCAGATGCTGACGAAGCCTAAATAAAAGGCGAAAGCTTCTTTTTATAAAAAACATGAAGAGTGTGTGGTTGGTGTGCCTGCATTTATTTTTCTGCGTTATATATATATATATATATATTATATATATATATATATATATATATATATTATATATATATATATATATATATATCTAATATATAAATGGCAAATTCTGTCTGCGTGCGTGCGTGCGTGCGTGTGTGTGTCTGTGTACGCTATAGACTCAAAAACGGCTCAACCGATTGTAATGAAATTTGGCAGGTAGTCTGTTGTGACCCGAGGATGGTTTTGGGCTAATCTCTTAAAAAATAAACCGTTTAAAAAACCGTTACAAAACTGTTATAACGGTTTCAAAGACATCTTTTCCTCTGCTTTTCATCAAATGGCCGTTGTGACATTGCACAGGTACAGGACTACTTCTCTAAAATTAGAACAGTTTATTTGGCAGTTAAAAAACGTTATTTATAACGGTTAAAAACCGTTAAAAACACCAAACCCTATAAAGAAAACTGTTTAGAACCCGATCTTCTTGAAATTTTTGCAGGTACGTCTGTTGTGACCCGAGGATGGTTTGGGGCTAATCTCTAAAAAAAAGAAACCGTTAAAAAACCGTTAAAAAACTGTTATAACGGTTTCAAAGACATCTTTTTCCTCTGCTTTTCATCAAATGGCCGTTGTGACATTGGACAGGTACATCGAACCTAGAGGGACATCTCCCGAGTAACATAGGGTCATTGGACAGTTTCTACGACAGTTATTTATGACCGTTAAAAACCGTTAACAACACGTTACCCCCTAAAAACGATCAAAAATACAATCTTTTCTGATGTTGGCGGCAAAGGGAGTCGTCGGATCGCCACCAAACTTGGCATGAGTCTAGAGGGGACATACTGTGGATAACACTGGGTCATTCGATATGCTTTTATGACCGTTATTTATTACCGTTAAAAAGCGGTTTATTTTCTAAATTTAGACCTTTCTTGATGAAATTTGGTATACAGGTGTAGTTTTAAATGCTGAACAATGATATACAACTTACACGAACCGAAACTTAAAATTGACCGTTTTAAAGACCGTTATTATATAAATTTAGACCGTTCTTGATGAAATTCGGTATACAGATGCAGTTTTACACGTTGAAACAATCATATACAACTTACACGAACGGAAACTTAAATATGACCGTTAAAAACCGTTATTTATATAAATTTAGACCGTTCCTGATCAAATTCGGCATACAGATGCAGTTTTACCACGCTGAACAATGATTATACAACTTACACGAACGGAAAACTTAAAATATGAGCGTAAAAAAACCGTTAAGATCCGTTATTTTCTAAATTTAGACCTTTCTTGATGAAATTTAGTATACAGGTGCAGTTTTACACGCAGATCAATGATAGACAGCTAATATGAACCGAAACTTAAAATTGACCGTTTAAAGACGTTATTATATAAATTTAGACCGTTCTTGCTGAAATTCGGTATACAGGTTGTAGTTTACATGCTGAACGATGATATGCAACTTACACGAACGGAAACTTAAAAATTGACCGTTAAAAACCGTTATTTATATAAATTTAGACCGTTCCTGTTGAAATTCAGTATACAGATGCAGTTTTACACGCTGAGCAATGATATACAATTTACACGAACAGAAACTTAATATTGAGCGTTATAAAAAACCGTTAAGATCCGTTATTTTCTAAATTTAGACCTTTCTTGATGAAATTTGGTATACAAGTGAAGTTTTAAATGCTGAATAATGATATACAACTTACACGAACCGAAACTTAAAATTGACTGTTAAAGACCGTTATTATATTAAATTTAGACCGTTCATGATCAAATTCGGTATACAGATGCAGTTTTACACGCTGAACAATGATATATACAATTTACACGAACAGAAACTTAAAATTGTGCGTTTAAAAAACCGTTTAAGATCCGTTATTTTCTAAATTTAGACCTTTCTTGATGAAATTTGGTATACAGGTGTAGTTTTAAAGCTGAACAATGATATACAACTTACCACGAACCGAAACTGGAAGATGACCGCCTTCTACAACTTGCCCTGGAGGAAGCCTCCACCTCTCAGAGACCCCGACTGCTGCGTGACTTCTTGTATTATCCTGGTGGCTTGCAACCCCAGTAACCCAGGCAACCTGTGGAACCTCTTCAGAGACCATGTTGCTGAAGATTTCCTCTTCCAATGTCCGAAGAGATGTCTGTTATGAAGCGTAGTTACACAGATGCCATCTACAACCAAGCTCTTACTGTGATTCAGCACAAAACTCTTCCTTCTTGGAGGCAAGTCTACAGAGGAGTATTGGGATGCCAACAGTCACACAACGACAAACTGTGCCTCGAGAATACTACCGCCGAGACCAATTACGACACTACTGCACTCCGGGCAGCAGCTGATGATCAGCTGAAGAAGCTGACAGCTGACAGAGAGACGTGTACGACAGCTTTATGACCATGGTTGAGCAGAGGCAGGATCCCACAGCAAGCAGCAACATAATGTTCCTTGATGCTCCATGAGGGACAGGAAAGACCATCCTGAATCTTATCCTGAACAGGATCTGCTCCACAGGCAAAATAGTGCTAGCCACTGCTTCCAGTGGCATTGCCGCTACTCTTTTGCCGGGTGGGCGGACAGTACATAGCACTTTCAAGGTACCCTCTGGATGCCGACAAGCAAGAAACGCCAACCTGCCCGTCAAGCGTGGGTCAACGTTGGCCAAAGTCATCAAAGAGGCTGCAACCGTCATAATTGATGTCTACGAGGCCATGGACTCAACGCTGCAGGACATCACCCAAGTGCACAAGGCCAATGGGAGGCATCCCAACGCTGTTCTGTGGGGGACTTCTGGCAGATCCTCCCTGTCGTCCTCAATGGCACCAGAGCAAACATTGTCAACGCCTGTCTGAAGAAATGGCGGAGCATGATTGTTAAATATGAGAGCCCACCTGTCTGGAAATCCCCAGACAGCCAGCTTCGCCAAACTTCTGCTTGACATTGGCAATGGTGCCATTGAGTCATGTTTCCAGATACTATATTGGTCCCACCAGCACTATGCCAGTTTTATGATAGCCAGGAGGATCTGATAGAAGCAGTCTACCCGGATCTTCATGCTCACTGTGCAGACTCAGACTGGTCAGCGGAAAGGGCATATCTCCTCCCTGAACGAGACTGTCAACAGGCTAAACAGAAAAATTGTAGCTGACTTCCCAAGAGAGGAAACTCTGTACAGATCTGTTGACAGAAGATGATGAAGGAGTCCTTTATCCACAAGAAACTCCTGAACTCCATTGAGATTTCTGGACTTCCACCGCATGAACTGTTGCTGAATCTGGAGTCCCCATGATCATTCTCCACTCACTGGACCCGCCAAAGGTGATCAATGGCACCCGATGTGTCTTCCCCAGACTGCACAGGAACGTTGTAGAAGCGAAAATATCATGTGGTCCCCACAAAGGTGAACCGGTGCTGCTCCCCAAAATTCCTCTGGAACCCATGGACTCACCCCTGCCATTCCAGTTCTGATGGCTTCAGTTTCCCAGGAAACCAGCTTTCGCTCTGACAATCATCAAGAGCCAGGGTCAGACATTTTCATCCCTTGGGGCAGACCTGACCGTTCCGTGTTTTACACATGGAATGTTCTACGTTGCATGCATCACGAACTGGAAACGCAGAAACACTGACTATACTTGCGCCAAAACAGGGAGACCAGAAATGTTGTCTACCCAGAGGCCCTCCAATAGACATGATACATCGTGAAAATGCAATCTTTTCAGAGTTGTCATGTTTGAGTTAGATTTAACGTCCGTGCCCAAATCAAGGATATGCAGATGGCTGGTCCATCACATTAGCCTGACACCTGTGGGGCAAGGGTGGACATCGGGGTGAACCATGGTCATTTTAGCTGGAAACATTCCACGTGAAAATTTCCAAGACCAAGCCGGATTCGAAACCACGACCTTTGGATCATGCGTCCAGCGCCTTATCCACTAGGTTATGGCGGCCCCTACAGAGTTGTCATTTTGGAGCACTTCAATCAAGGAATTGAGAATGCATCGGTAAGTTCACAAAGTACAGGCATCCCTCTATGGAATGTGCATCGTATTACGAAAAAAGTTCGTGAGGGGAAAACAGATGAGAGGCAAGAAGGGAGTGGGCGTTCCGAAGAAATTGGGCGAAGTAGATAGGAGGAGGGCTGGGGCAATTGGTTCAGCATGGGAAAAAAAAAAAAAAAACGAAACAAACCCAAGCTGAATTTTATTGTATTGTCTTTTAAGTGGTGAGAGAGAGGGGTGGCCAGAAAATCATTGTACAGATATACCCGAGCGAAGCCGGGTACACCGGCTAGTATATATATTATATATATATATATATATATATGTGTGTGTGTGTGTGTGTGTGTGTGTGTGTGTGTGTGTGTGTGTGTGTGCGTGTGAA
>JAFLJL010016452.1:67245-69966 GCA_018398815.1 Conus ventricosus
GAACATGTCCACATGAGAGGGGACAGGACATTGAACATGTCCACATGAGAGGGGACAGGACATTGAACATGTCACATGAGAGGGGAACAGGACATTGAACATGTCCACATGAGAGGGGACAGGACATTGAACATGTCCACATGAGAGGGGACAGGACATTGAACATGTCCACATGAGAGAGGACAGGACATTGAACATGTCCACATGAGAGGGGACAGGACATTGAACATGTCCACATGAGGAGGGGACAGGACATTGACATGTCCACATGAGAGGGGACAGGACATTGAACATGTTCCACATTGAGAGGGGACCCGGACATTTAACATGTCCCACATGAGAGGGGACAGGACATTGAAAATGTCACATGAGAGGGGACAGGACATTGAACATGTCCACATGAGAGGGGGGCAGGACATTGAACATGTCCACATGAGAGGGGACAGGACATTGAACTGTCCACATGAGAGGGGACAGGACATGGAACTGTCCACATGAGGGGGACAGGACATTGAACATGTCCCCATGAGAGGGGACAGGACATTGACTGTCCACATGAGAGGGGACAGGACATTGAACTGTCCACATGAGAGGGGACAGGACATTGAACATGTCCACATGAGAAGGGGACAGGGACATTGAACTGTCACATGAGAGGGGACAGGACATTGAAAAATGTCCACATGAGAGGGGACGGACATTGAAAAATGTCCACATGAGAGGGGACAAGGACATTGAAACTGTCCACATGAGAGGGGACAGGACATTGAACATGTCCACATGAGAGGGGACAGGACATTGAACATGTCCACATGAGAGGGGACAGGACATTGAACATGTCCACATGAGAGGGAACAGGACATTGAAATGTCCACATGAGAGGGAACAGGACATTGAACATGCCACATGAGAGGGGACAGGACATTGAACATGTCCACATGAGAGGGGACAGGACATTGAACAAAGTCCACTGAGAGGGAACAGGACAAATTTAACATGTCCACATGAGAGGGAACAGGACATGCGATTTACATATATCATTCAAGTACATTGAACATGTCCACATGAGGAGGGAACAGGACTGCGATGACATATATCATTCAGTACATTGAACATGTCCACATGAGAGGGAACAGGACATGCGATGGGCATATATTTTTCAGTTTCATTGGACATGTCCCACATGAGAGGGAACAGGACTGCCTGACATATATCATTTAGTACATTGAACATGTCCACATGAAGGGAACAGGACATGCGATGACATATATCATTTAGCACATTGAACATGTCCACTGAGAGGGAACAGGACATGCGATGAACATATATCATTCAGTAAAATTGAACTTGTCCCGTGAGAGGGAACAGGACATGCGATGACATATATCATTTAGTACATTGAACATGTCCACATGAGAGCGAACAGGACTGCGATGACATATATCATTTAGTACATTTAATTTGTTTCATCGGAGCGGGAACAGGCCATACAATCACATGTAATGCTATATGAAATAGATTGTATTTATCATCACCCTTGGGACTTGTACATTTGACAAGGGACAGGCCTTACAGTGACGTGTGTTATCTATCACACTGAACTTTTATACTTGAAAGGGGACAGGCCGTACAATGACATGTATTATCTATCACAATGAACGTGTACATTTGAGAAGGGACAGGCCGTACAATGACGTGCATTATCTATCACACTGAACGTCTACATTTTAGAAGGGGGCAGGCCATACAATGACATGTATTATCTATCACCCCTGAAAGTGTACATTTGAGAAGGGACAGGCCGTACAATGACGTGCATTATCTATCACACTGAACGTGTACATTTGAGAAGGGACAGGCCATACAATAACATGTATTATCTATCACACTGAACTTTTATACTTGAGAAGGGACAGGCCGTACAATGATATGTTTTTATCTATCACACTGAACGTGTACATTTGAGAAGGGACAGGCCGTACAATAACATGTATTATCTATCCACACTGAAATTGTACATTTGAGAAGGGGACAGGCCATACAATGACGTGCATTATCTATCACACTGAACGTTTTACATTTGAGAAGGGACAGGCCGTACAATAACATGTATTATCTATCACACTGAACGTGTACATTTGGAGAAGGGACAGGCCGTAAAAATGACATGTATTATCTATCACACTGAACTTGTATACTTGAGAAGGGACAAGCCGTACAATGACAGTATTATCTATCGTACTGAAACTAGTACACTTGAGAAGGAACAGGCCGTACATGGACAAAGTATTATCTATCATACTAACTAGTACACTTGAGAAGGGACAGGCCTTACAATAAACATGTATTATCTATCATACTGAACTAGTACACTTGAGAACGGACAGGCCGACAATAACATGTTTCTTCATACCGAACTTTGACATTTGAAAGGAACAGGCCAACAATAACATCTATTTCAATCATTTAAACTTCTGTAGAGACCCGACAAACAGTCTCCAAACAGTGAAGAGAACATTTGACACTAACTCGGCACACACATGACAAGTCTCTAAAACTGTGGAAGAGAAACACTTTGACCTAACTCGGCCACACATGGCAACGTCCTCAAAACATGTGGAAGAGAAACACTTTGACATAACTTCTGGGCTTACGGGGAAAAGCACAAGGAAAACAACACACAGTCCTCTAAAACATGTGGAAGAAAAAACATTTACCTTA
>JAFLJL010016453.1:17814-21997 GCA_018398815.1 Conus ventricosus
TGTTTCAGCGAGCGCCAAAACAATCGGTAAATAGCAGACGAACTTTTCCTGCAAGCGCGCGTTTTTCGTTTGGAGCCGTTCGCATCAAAATTGCTTGGTAAGTACTGTTTATATCATTCCCATTTGCTCTAGTTTGCTTTATAATTTTGTTAACACTCATCCAGACGACACTAATAGTGCCGTGTCTTTGTCTTATTGCGATTGATAAGTATGGTGCTATAAGTATGTGTGAATCAAGAGTATCAAAAAAATCGTAAGTTTTCGCGTGCTTCCTCTTTATGTTGTTTTGTAATAATTATCTTGCTCATCACCATTTTTGTTCTTGATGTGATTATTTCGAACGAAATTACTAACTGCATCAATAGTTCAACTCAAAATTATTTTAATATTTTTTTTAAATTATTATTATTAATTATTAACTGTATTATAAATGGAGATTTGCTGATAGGAATGGAGACAGGCGTGTGCACGTGGGTGGATGGGTTTGTTTGGTGTGTGTGTGTGTGTGTGTGTGTGTGTGTGGTGTGTGTGTGTGTGTGTACGTGCATGTGTGCGCGCGTTGTGTGCATGTATCAAAATGAAAAAAGTGAGCCATTTTTTTGCATGGACAGAGAAGAATGTAGGTGTACAAACACCCAGTAATGACATAACATAAGAATTTCCTTACCTAGATATCTGATACAATTTGTGAAATCTTTACAGGAATGGGCCTTTAGCAGAATATGGAGGTGTGCGTGCTGTGTGGAGGTGCCCTGGATGCTGGTGGGAAGATTGTTGTGCCAACAGCTAAAGGAAGAGACACCATTAACAGAGCAAGTGAAGAGCGTGGTGAGACTATTCTTGTGTCTGAAGGACAAGCAGTACATGAAGAATGCCGTCGCAGTTTTACTAATAAGCACAACATTCAAAGTTATCAAAGAAAAAAACAGAGTCTTCATCTGCAATAAATATTGCACAGAACCTACGTTCGCAAAACCAACCCTTTGACTTTGCCAAATGTTGTCTTTTTTGTGGGACTCCTGCAGAGCTCAATGCACGCAGTGGCCTGAAGGTGCATCCAGTGAGAACACTTGACTTTCAAAGCTCAATTGCTAAAGTATGTTCACAGCGTGGAGATGAATGGGCAGACACTTTTGAAAAGCAGACTAGAGTTTGTTTCTGATCTGCCAGCTGCTGATGCAGTTTTATCATCAGACATGTAGTGTTCATTTTAGAAGTAGGAAAAGACTTCCTAAGTCTTTTTCTTCAGACAAAGATGAAAAAAGAATAAAGCTTGGACGGCCTAAAGATGAGAAAAAAGGCATATGCCTTTGAAAAGGTCGCTGGTTTATTCTTGACAATGATAATGAACAAATTACTGTTGGTGACCTCATCAACAAAATGAAAGAATATAATGACGGCGATTCCTACAGTCATCCAAAGATGAAGGAAGAGCTTAGGAAACATTTTGGTGAAGAACTCATCATCACAGAACTGAATGGAAAAGCTAATGTTGTTACATTCAGGAAAACAGCATCATCTATCTTGCACACATTTTATTCACAACAAATGTGTGATGAGGAGACACAGAAGAAATGCATCATAGAAACAGCAGCAGAACTCATCAAAGTGACATTAAAGCCTTGCCTACGACTCGTGCACTGATCCCAACAAAGATGATATTGCGTCACTTTCAGCAAACTTAAACTTTGTTCCCGATTCGTTGCAGCTTTTGCTGAAGACTATTTTCAGTGGAAAGGACACAGACTTGAAAGTAGCATCAACAGGCCAAGTAATTATGCAAGCAGCTCGCCCACGTGTTCTCATATGCCCTTTGCAGATTGGATTAGCAGTCAAATGCACCATTGTTTTAATTCCAGTTCCTAGTGGACACTTTGTACTCTCTTGGTTTTAGTGTGTCATACAGTGAGGTCATGACCTATGAGATGAATGCTGCTGTGTCTGATCACAATGTTGCATCAGCACCTGAGGTCATTTTATCCAGTACATGGCAGACAATGTAGACCACAACACGGCTACACTTGATGGATTCAACACTTTCCATGGCATGGGAATTATTGCCATCGGTTACTCCCAGAATGAATAGCACAGTGCAGGTGAGAAGGCAAGCTGATGTCAGGACAGAAGAGATCGTCAACAAGGCAAAGATTGACATCAAATACTACAAAGAGGAATGCCTTGGTTTGATGACACTGAAGTTTGAGAGTCTGACAAATGCATTTGTTAAAGATCCGACATCAGAAGTTGACTTGTTGTGGAAAGCTTGCTGGCTGCTACATCCAAACAGACCGTCTTGGTCTGGAGTCATGCAAGCTGTTCACCCTGAAAGTTTTCCAGGACAGTCATCAGTCATATTCATGCCGATGATAGACATGAATCCGGTGACAAAACATGTATATATTCTACACTGTTTTCATTTGTGCTGAAGCAAAGCGCAATAAGTCAACACCAGTGCTGACATTTGATCAGCCTCTATGGTGGAAGGCTCTGAGTACATATCTGGTTAACCAGCACACAGTGACCCTTTAAGCCATTGTCCTTCGGCTTGGGCCGTTTCATCTTGAAATGAGTTTTCTTGCTTGTATTGGGCCTTTGATGGAAGAAACTGGTCTTCATGAAGTGCTGTCAACTGTGTACGCTTCACATTCTGTGAGTGCAAATGCTTCAAGGAAAGGGTGTACAACGTGCAGTTCGTGGACACATTCTTCTTGATGCAGCATTAAAATGCACTGTTGATGTCAGACACATTTGGTGTGCCTTTGCCACATCCCCCAAATGCCAGACTGAAATAGATCAAAATGAAATCCAGGAACAGTCCACTTTGCTGCACGTGTCTACAGATGTTCTCCCTGCTTCTCCGATGTCAGTGGAGCATGAGTCACAAGGAACTGATTGTGAAAAAGAGGAAACCTTGCATGCCCAACTGCCATCTGAAACTTCAGAAAACATTCAAGCTGAGGCAGACCTCTCCCAAAATGAGGCACAAAAGAGTGATCTGAACTGGAATGGTGAAACAGAACTACAACTAGTTCGCACATCTGACTGAAGATGTGGGTACAGTAATATCAAATGCCTTGAATGAACTCCATGATAAGGAAGATCATCAAATGGTGTCTGCCCTCCACAGTCAACTTTTGAAGGGTGCAGTGACACCAGATTCAGTCAAGAACAACGATTGTCTCAACTGGATTGCCAGTAAACTTAACAGCAAGAAATTGTCACTCATTGGCAGAACGAGTGAAACTTGGCTCCAATACATGGTATGGTTGACATACTGAAACGTTTTCTGAAGGCTGAAAGAACTGGAAATTGGCTCCTTCATCTGTCTGTCGTACGAGAAAAGCTCCCATACCTTGCTGCAGCTGGACACAACTCTTATACCAAGTCTGCCTATTTGTACCTTCAGATGATGAACAAGCTGGGAGGCAAACTGTCAGTAGAACCGACACAATGTGGTTGGAGACTTAGAACACGGAAGTTGGTGCCAGTCACAACGGATCTACCAGCAGCACCAGCAGACTTGCTACAAGTATAATCAGGCTGCAGAAAACATGGGACTTGAGTGCACACCTAGCTGCGGAGAATGTTCCGGCATTAGCTGTTCCAACTCGCCAGTACGTGCCATAGACTATGACTAAAGTAAGTTCCTTTGTTTCTTGATTTCGTCAAGCCTTCTAGTTAATACCCTGGCTGTCTCTGTGTGCTGGGTGTGCATGCATCCCATCCTCGTCTTTTCTGCACCCTCCAAACTTTACGATGTTCCTATAAAAAAAAAGCCTCAACCAAAGTTATGTACCGAACTAGCCTGCCCCCCTCCCTTTGACCCTCACTGATCCGCCCTGACAATGTTAAATGGTATTTTGTAATCATTAACATTACAACTGTATTTTTTTCGTTATCTGGAACCTTCTTCCTGAGATCTTTCGAATGAGATGCAACATGACAAGGTTTTCAGCAAAATATGTCGGGTCACATGGTTAATATGTATGACGTAATCAAACCATCATAAATCAAATATGCAGAGGTGCACACAATTATATTTTTAGAATATCAGACATGATCTTAGTAAACATGATGCAAAAGAGAAACTTTTTGTAACAATTAGTTTTGGGTCATAGTTAATTTTGTCACAGGATGACTACACTATCAGGAAATTTGAAGAAACGCTTGTCGGCGATGCTCT
>JAFLJL010016456.1:0-22723 GCA_018398815.1 Conus ventricosus
TGACCTTTCACTCTTACTAATCACACTGCTCCTTGGAGCTGTCAATGAAGCATTTTGAAACTTGACCTTTCACTCTTACTAATCACACTGCTCTTTGGAGCTGTCAATGAAGCATTTTGAAACTTGACCTTTCACTCTTACTAATCACACTGCTCTTTGGAGCTGTCAATGAAGCATTCTGAAACTTGACCTTTCACTCTTACTAATCACACTGCTCTTTGGAGCTGTCAATGAAGCATTCTGAAACTTGACCTTTCACTCTTACTTATCACACTGCTCTTTGGAGCTGTCAATGAAGCATTTTGAAACTTGACCTTTCACTCTTTACTAATCACACTGCTCTTTTGAGCTGTCAATGAAGCATTTTGAAACTTGACCTTTCACTCTTACTAATCACACTGCTCTTTGGAGCTGTCGATGCCACCTGAATCACGGAACAGCTTAAAAACGTGTTAATAGTTGCCGTGATTGAAATCAAAGTTATTGTTCACAAAATTCTATATTCTGTAAACTTGATAAGATTCTGGAAACGTTAATCATGCTCACCCCCAACATCCACCCTCACCTTTTTAAGGTGATTCAGAGCCAGAACCTTTCATCTGCCAGTTTTTAAAATCACTTATTTCATGAAAACTCGTCCATTTATGGCTCTTACTACCATCCATCAGACACATTTTTTAAGACTTTACAAAGTAACTGTTACAAATTTGTGCGTAATAAAATACCTGACAAGATAATGTTGCTTATAGCCCAGCCGACCGCAAAGGGCCACATCAGACTGCACATAAGAGTTTTAAAACTGGTGGCCTTAGACTTCCAGAATTAAAAACGTTTGCATCTTTATTAAAATTAACTTGGCTTCAGAAAGTTCAGACCACACACTACAATTGGAAAACTATCCTAACATCTGACTTTCCACTTCTAAACAATATGGAAAAATATGGATTAGAAATATTTTCTTCCTTTTGTAATTCAAATACATTTTGGACAGAAGCATTTACTGTGTACAAACACCTTTTCAACAAAGTTAACCGTAAGAGTTCTGTGAACTTCTTGTGGAACACATCTTTTACAATAACAGAGTACAGGTTGGGAAAAAGGCCATTTTGGGAAAACTGGATCAACAAAGGGATATATTGTACTGCTCATGTTTAGCTTGACAATGGCCAGTTTCTCTCTTATGAGCAATGCAATTTAATGATAAGTATGATGGAAACATTAAATTTGTTTTGAGGGGTTTTTGTTGTTGTTTTTTTTGCTGTCCCAACTTCTGCGCCACCTCAGAGGCAGTGCACCCACGCCGCTCATTCCGACACCCCGTCCACAGCCACAGCCCAGTCGGCCCCGCCGCAGCACCGGCACCGGCAATCCACAGGGAGCAGTCAATGTCAAGTCGTCAAGAGGCAACCCACTAGAGGAGACACTGCACAGCACTGCTGCCGAGTCACTTCGGTGGTGTTCAGTGGCGCCTGTTCTGATCTAACATACGCAGGACACCACCTACTAAGCCTCCTACTGACGACAATAATTGCTTAGTCGTGGAGCCAGCATGAGTGAACTCTCCCTCCAGAGGGCGCCACCACGTCCGTCCAACGACAGCCCCCATGGACTTGCCGATACCGGTGACCCAACTGAACCAAACCAAGGCCAGAGACATGGAGAGGACATCGAAACTGAGGTCACCATGAGAGCAGGGCATGAAGGGACACAGAATTAGAGACATTTTTTTTTAATGCTGATCGATGAGAATGAGGATGATTAAGATGATGCTACAGATTTCCGTTTCAGTCTGAGACTACATGACAGAGCTGTATTCTACGCTTCCTTTAATAATATATCCCAGCGTCAACCAGGCACGAGAGCTACAGGCACCTGCAGTGTTGGTCAGGAAATTTGAGCAATACTCTCAGAACGCATCCATTAAGTAAATGAAACTCGACTGTGTGGTCCCAGTCTTCCCAACTGAGTCCGCAACAAACTCAACTCTGGGTAGGAGCTGGTCGGGGCAGAAAAACCCACATGACTCTGATGGGATTCGAACCCACAACCTCCCAGCCGGGAGTCCGCGATGCCAACCACTTCGCCACGGCGGCTGGTAACATTAAATTTGTTACTTTGTCTGGTTTTAAAGCAACTACAATCAAGTATATAGGAAAAAAACAAAAATAAAAGTTGAAAATACTAATAAATGTTTGTATATGCATATATGTTACAAAAAGTGACGTCAGTCTGTAATGGATCAAAAGTATACATGACATGCTTATAGACAATCATTTTCGTACAAAGTGTTGCACGAAGTGGGAACAGAGCTGAATGTTGAAAATGATTGGAAAAACTGTTTCATACATCTTAGCAAAATTTTGGATGTAACAATGAAATGGCTACAGTTAAGAATGATACACAGATGCCATGGAACTAATGTTGTATTGAACCAAATTGGTGTACTGAACAGTGATGGATGTACTTTCTGTAGCTTCGTTAAGGATAGAATTACACACATGCTTTGGCAATGTATGGTTTTTCAACATTTTTGGGAAATGCTCGTGAATTGCATTGTGGCAAGTCACTTGACACATCCACCTGATCGGTCCCAAACACCCATCCTCTTGTCACTTGACACATCCACCTGATCGGTCCCAAACACCCATTCCCCTTGTCACTTGACACATCCACTCTGATCGGTCCCAAACACCCATCCCCTTGTCACTTGACACATCCACCCTGATCGGTCCCAAACACCCATCCTCTTGTCACTTGACACATCCACCCTGATCGGTCCCAAACACCCATCCTCTTGTCACTTGACACATCCACCCTGACTGGTCCCAAACACCCATCCTCTTGTCACTTGACACATCCACCCTGATCGGTCCCAAACACCCATCCTCTTGTCACTTGACACATCCACCCTGATTGGTCCCAAACACCCATCCTCTTGTCACTTGACACATCCACCCTGATCAGTCCCAAACACCCATCCTCTTGCACAAATTGTACAAACACACACGCCATCCCCCCTTTCTCTCTCCCTTCTGTCTCACAAACGGCCGTACAGATTTCAAATCTATGCCAACTCTCCCTCTCAACACCCCCCCCCCAACTTTCTCTCCCTGCAGTAGAGAAAGTGTTACAGAAAAAGTTTACATCACTTCGTAACTACATCACTCCTCTCTCCCCCCTTCTCCTGTCTCTGTCCTCCCCCCTCCCTTAGAACAGCGAAAAAGTTTAGATCACTTTGTAACAACGTCACCACTGTCGTTACATACATGAATGAAAAATTTTGTCTACATGTAATTCGCAGATAACTGAATCATTTGCAATAATTGGATTTGACAAAAATGTACATATAGACCATGTGTTTTACATTATTGTATTATTTGTTAAACACCATCTTCATCAGTGTAGAATAGAACAGAAATCTCCTTGACTGCAAGTATTTCTCAATAAGCTGAAATGTAGAGATAAAACAGAAGAGCATATTGCTTGAAAACATCTTGCATATAAAGATTTAATTTCCAGATGGCTCTATAAAAGCTGATGTGTGCAGACCAAGTGCATGCTGACTTTTTGCATTATATTTTTCATCTATATGACTCTTGCCCTCTACAACTGTAATACACTTTAGCTTTTCTCTCTCTCTCTCTCTCTCTCTCTCTCTCTCTCTCTCTCTCTCTCTCTCTCCTTCCTCATTTACGTTGTATTATGTAACTTATCTGAAATAATGATGTTTTCTTCTGGAAAAAAAAAGTTTAATGCCCTATCTAGCAGCATCTTCAGTTTAATCATGCTTTCTTTGGGGAAAAAATAAGTTTAATGCCCTATCTAGCAGCATCTTCAGTTTAATCATGCTTTCTTTGGGGAAAAATAAGTTTAATGCCCTATCAGTAGCAGCATCTTCAGTTTAATCATGCTTTCTTTGGGGAAAAATAAGTTTAATGCCCTATCAGTAAAGATGCTTTCTTCTGGAAAAAAATTAATTTAATGCCCTATCAGTAGCAGCATCTTCAGTTTAATCCACATGCCGACATGAGGATGTTTATACCTGAATGCTACTTCTCTGTAACTTATAGTCTGACAACACTGACGCAACAACCCATGTGAGAGAAAGTCATTTCAGTCATTTCCCACAGACGAGACATATCGTAAAATTCTGAACCAGCTGTGTACCATGTAAGCAAAACTGTCATTCTCGCTATCCTTTTTAACTTCTCATCAGTCTAGTTTCAAAACAATAACTGAGGGCAGAAAATGAAAATCAAAATTTGAAAAGAGAGGGGTTAGTTACCACCAAGGACACAGACAAACAAGAGTACAGGACTAGACACAATGCATTTCGACCTCTTGGGTCTTCTTCAGGTGAAAACACACAATATTTAGGACAGTGACAAGAAGAACATGTAGCCACTTAGCTGTGCTTCTCCTGTTCATCTCCAAATTCAAAATGGCCGCCAGATGGAAATGAGGGGATTATGGGAGAGGAAGAGGGGGTTGGGGGGAAGGGGGGGAAAAGGTTAAAAAAAAAAAGAAAAAAAAAAGAAAAAAGAAAGGAAGGAAGTGTGAAATGATGGTAAATAAAGTAAAGTAAAGGAATTAATTAAAATAAATAAATAAATAAATAATAAAAAACATTTTTTCATAAAATTCAGTTTTTAAAAAATTAGATAATTATATATAATATAAAATGTAATACATAAATAGATAAATAAATAAAGAAAGAAAAAATAATAAGTAAATAAAGAAAGAAAAAATAATAAGTAAATAAAGAAAGAAAAAATAATAAGTAAATAAAGAAAGAAAAAATGATAAGTAAATAAAGAAAGAAAAAATGATAAGTAAATAAAGAAAGAAAAAATAATAAGTAAATAAATCAAATTAAATGAATGAATAAGTGAATAAATAGATAAACAAATAAAATAAAATAAACAAAGTTGAAAATAAAATAAAATGAAATGAAATAAATGGGAGGTGGCTGCAACTTCTCTGCAGTGGGTAGTAGGGGTTATGGTGGTGGTGTGGGTGTATGTGTGGGTGTGGGTGTGTTGGTGGAAGATTATGTCGACTGGTGTGGGAGTGGTGGGTATGTATATTTGTGTTGCTGTTGGATGTTGATGCCTTGGGGCTATAGTGTGCCCAGTTTGGCAATGAGATGGGTTTCTCTTGATGTGCGCTCAAAGCTGTCACTCTGTGATTGCCAGAGTGCCAAGACTTTCACATGGTTGATGTTGTGTTGGGGATGGTTGAAGTATGCAGCAATCGGTTTGGGTCGGTGGTGGCGGATGTGAGCCAGGTGTTCTGAGATGCATGTCTCCAGTGTGCGGAACACCTATCTGAGAAGTGGCATTAACTTCTCCAGTCCACCCCTATCCCAGCGGAACGCGTCTCCCATCTGTCCACCCCTATCCCAGCGGAACATGTCTCCCACCTGTCCCCCCTATCCCAGCGGAACGTATCGCCCACCTGTCCACCCCTATCCCAGCAGAAAGTGTCTCCCACCTGTCCACCCCTATCCCAGCAGAAAGTGTCTCCCACCTGTCCCCCCTATCCCAGCGGAACGTATCGCCCACCTGTCCACCCCTATCCCTGGGGAAAGTGTCTCCCACCTGTCCACCCTTATCCCAGCAGAAAGTGTCTCCCACCTGTCCACCCCTATCCCAGCAGAAAGTGTCTCCCACCTGTCCACCCCTATCCCAGCAGAAAGTGTCTCCCACCTGTCCACCCCTATCCCTGGGGAAAGTGTCTCCCACCTGTCCACCCCTATCCCAGCAGAAAGTGTCTCCCACCTGTCCACCCCTATCCCAGCGGAACGTATCGCCCACCTGTCCACCCCTATCCTTGGGGAAAGTGTCTCCCACCTGTCCACCCCTATCCCAGCGGAACGTGTCTCCCACCTGTCCACCCCTATCCCAGCAGAAAGTGTCTCCCACCTGTCCACCCCTATCCCAGCAGAAAGTGTCTCCCACCTGTCCACCCCTATCCCTGGGGAAAGTGTCTCCCACCTGTCCACCCCTATCCCAGCAGAAAGTGTCTCCCACCTGTCCACCCCTATCCCAGCGGAACGTATCGCCCACCTGTCCACACCCTATCCTTGGGGAAAGTGTCTCCCACCTGTCCACCCCTATCCCAGCGGAACGTGTCTCCCACCTGTCCACCCCTATCCCAGCAGAATGTGTCTCCCACCTGTCCACCCCTATACCAGCAGAACGTGTCTCTCACCTGAGCCTGCAGGACAGCCATGGTCTCTTCCTTCTCGCGGACATCCTGCTGCAGCTTCCTGATCCGGCCCTCCCGCATGTTGATGGCCTCCTCGGCTGCCACCACCTGCGCTGTCAGGTGGTTGATGGTATCCATCTGTTGCCTCTGCTGGGAGTTGGAACGCAGGCGCTGCTCCTGATGTATCAAAAGAAAAGCAGGCAAACACTTCTTTTTTACTTATGATTGTGAATACACAAAACCTGAATTCTTTTGTGTGTGTGTGTGTGTGTGTGTGTGTATGTGTGTGTGTGTGTGTGTGTATGTGTGTTGTTGTTGTTGTTGCAAGTGATGGGCCTTTATCTTGAAATCAAAAGGTCAAAGTTATTATGACAATATCCTAAGTTTCTGCTTTGAGCCAAAGTAACAAGTTCTTTTTCACAACAGAGTTATTATGACAATATCCTAAGTTTCTGCTTTGAGCCAAAGTAACAAGTTCTTTTTCACAACAGAGTTGTTTATCTGACTTGATTCTTCTTGCTCTGATGAAGTGCAGTCCACTGATGCTTTGAGCCAAAGTAACAAGTTCTTTTTCACAACAGAGTTGTTTGTCTGACTTGATTCTTCTTACTCTGATGAAGTGCAGTCCACTGATGCTTTGAGCCAAAGTAACAAGTTCTTTTTCACAACAGAGTTGTTTGCCTGACTTGATTCTTCTTACTCTGATGAAGTGCAGTCCACTGATGCTTTGAGCCAAAGTAACAAGTTCTTTTTCACAACAGAGTTGTTTATCTGACTTGATTCTTCTTGCTCTGATGAAGTGCAGTCCACTGATGCTTTGAGCCAAAGTAACAAGTTCTTTTTCACAACAGAGTTGTTTGTCTGACTTGATTCTTCTTACTCTGATGAAGTGCAGTCCACTGATGCTTTGAGCCAAAGTAACAAGTTCTTTTTCACAACAGAGTTGTTTATCTGACTTGATTCTTCTTACTCTGATGAAGTGCAGTCCACTGATCTTCCACGTGTCTCATTTCACTGAGTTGGCAGGAATTCTGCTCCCAGCCCCACAGTCAGTCTACCTTTTTGTTGTGGCCACCACAGTCAGTTTACCTTTTTGTTGTGGCCACCACAGTCAGTTTACCTTTTTGTTGTGGCCATTCTGCTCCCAGCCCTACAGTCAGTTTACCTTTTTTAAGTTTTCTTTGCTTGGATTCCAAAGAAAATATTTTGATGACTCTTAAAACACAATTTCACATGCCAAGTGGCTGCTGCCATGAGAATCAATGAAACTCCAGTAAATCCATCAAACATGTCCACCTCTCTGCTCTTCATCATTGGTGATATTTCTTATCAGACAGTTATTAATCCCATCATTAACCCTTTCAATGCCAAGTATCTCTGTGCTGCAACCAGCTGAAAACAAGCTGTGCAGATGAGCTACTGTGGGGTACAAGGCTGTAACTTTTGAACTACTATACCAACTGTAATCATTTAAACTCCACGTTAAGTATGGTACAATGCATCTTCATTCCAAGTACTATTCAAATACAAGGGGAAATCCAAAGAGAAAATATGCACACAAACAAAAACTGAATCACGTGGTGATAAAAGGTTAAAGATTAAAGAAGCACCACTCCATCTCTGGGAATGATTCTAAATATAACACCAGTGTGCTTTTTGTATTTTTCATTTGCTTCATTGTTTCTGTGATCATCCATCCCAGTGGCACACACTGGCCAAACGGCCACTCTTTACAGGGACTGAGGTTTACAATGGCCAATTGGCCACTCTTTTACAGGGACTGGGGTTTACAATGGCCAAACGGCCACTCTTCTACAGGGACTGGGGTTTACAAAGGCCAAACGGCCACTCTTCTACAGGGACTGAGGTTTACAATGGCCAAAGGGCCACTCTTCTACAGGGACTGGGGTTTACAATGGCCAAATGGCCACTCTTCTACAGGAACTGGGGTTTACAATGGCCAAATGGCCACTCTTCTACAGGGACTGGGGTTTACAATGGCCAAATGGCCACTCTTCTACAAGGACTGGGGTTTACAATGGCCAAATGGCCACTCTTTTACAGGGACTGGGGTTTACAATGGCCAACTAGCCACTCTTCTACAGGGACTGGGGTTTACAATGGCCAAATGGCCACTCTTCTATAGGGACTGGGGTTCATAATGGCCAAATGGCCACTCTTCTACAGGGACTGGGGTTCACAATGGCCAAATGGCCACTCTTCTACAGGGACTGGGGTTTACAATGGTCAAATGGCCACTCTTCTACAGGGACTGGGGTTCACAATGGCCAAACGGCCACTTTTCTACAGGGACTGGGGTTCACAATGGCCAAATGGCCACTCTTTTACAGGGACTGGGGTTTACAATGGCCAAATGGCCACTCTTCTACAGGGACTGGGGTTTACAATGGCCAAATGGCCACTCTTTTACAGGGACTGGGGTTTACAATGGCCAAATGGCCACTCTTCTACAGGGACTGGGGTTTACAATGGCCAAATGGCCACTCTTCTACAGGGACTGAGGTTTACAATGGCCAAATGGCCACTCTTCTACAGGGACTGGGGTTTACAATGGCCAAATTGCCACTCTTCTACAGGGACTGGGTTTACAATGGCCAAATGGCCACTCTTTTACAGGGACAGGGGTTTACAATGGCTAAATGGCCACTCTTCTACAGGGACTGGGGTTTACAATGGCCAAAGGGCCACTCTTCTACAGGGACTAGGGTTCACAATGTCCAAATGGCCACTCTTTTACAGGGACTGGGGTTTACAATGGCTAAATGGCCCCTCTTCTACAGGGACTGGGTTTACAATGGCCAAATGGCCACTCTTTTACAGGGACAGGTGTTTACAATGGCCAAATGGCCATCTTTTACAGGGACAGGGGTTTACAATGGCCAGATGGCCACTCTTCTACAAGGACTGGGGTTTACAATGGCCAGATGACCACTCTTCTACAAGGACTGGGAGTTAGAAGGATTGCCATCAGGGATTTAAACAGCCTGCAATGGCCAAATGGCCACTATCCTGTAAGGATTGGGGTTTACAATGACCACTCTTCTAAAAGGACTGGGGGTTACAAGGATTGTCATCAGGCATTTAAACAGCCTGCAATGGCCAAATGGCCATTATCCTGTAAGGACTGGGGTTTACAATGGCCACTCTTCTACAAGGACTGGGGGTTACAAGGACTGCCATCAGGGATTTAAACAGCCTGCAATGGCCAAATGGCCACTATCCTGTAAGGACCAAGGTTTACAAGGACTGCCATTGGGGATTGAAACTGCCTTCAAATTTTCTGTGTTTTACTAAAGTATACATTTGCGTTAAGGAATTCTGATGTAAGTTTTATTTAAAAGACATGGACGTGGCTGAAATCTGCTCAGTTAATTAGATCTGCTCAAGAGGGTATTGAACACAAATCCTTTTTCAATAGAGCAAGTCTTTATCCACAAGTCGCACCTGATGACAGGTGTGACAGTTTCTTTATCAAACAGTCTATTTTAGGGATGAAACGGGGATGTCAGTCATTAAACATTGCATAGCTTCATAAAAGATAAATAAATTGTATTTATAGGACAAAACAATATATATCAATTAACACTGCATTTATATACATAATACCACCATCTTTCTACAAACATTTTGTGACAACAAGAGACATCAAATATTTAAACACAGAAAAGGAGAAACGGGTGGTACTTGACAAAGATTACCTGTTCAGCTTTGTACTGGTCAAAAGTGTCCAGAACTTCTTTGTAGTCAGACACAAGCTGGTTAAAAGATTTTCGAAGCTCATTCATCTGCTGTCTGCACAAATAACAGCAACAAATACACGGGTGTGCAGAGACTGACCGATCCTATCATCAGAACTGCTGTAAAATCCACAGACCAGCTTCCAGTAGGAAATTCTTAACCCCATGTGCCCCGATCATTTTACTAGAGAAGGACACGCCCAGCCTGAAGGTTTTTTGAGTTAACAGCAAAATTTATGGTTACCCAAATAAAACATCTATATCTAAAAAACTACTGGATAAAACTTCTTGAAATTTTGCAAACTTGCTGATGGATATATGTGGTATGTTTAACTTTCAGACTCTCTTGTGAATATTTTAATTGTGATTTTTTTTTGGGGGGGGGAAATAAATTTTGGTAAAAAAAAAATCTACTTTTTGTTGTCACACATGTTCACAATCAAACAGACACAACAAAATCACAGTACACACAAGAAATACATATGCAAAAATAAAAGAACTCATGCTTTTACATTGAAAATGCTTAACCCTTTCACCGCCAGACATTCTATTTTGCATAAATCCCCATCGCCAGCCATTTTTTTTCCAAAAAAGCTCTTATTTTATACCAGCATATGTAAAACGCAGATATCTCTGGAACTAAACAACCAATTCTCATGCTATTTTCTGTAAAATGGAGGAGATACACTGTACTTTTATTATATCATAATACGTTAGTAATGGTAAGTCAACAATAATTTCAAATTTTTAGTAATTTCAAGTGCAAAAAAAAAGCAAAATAAAAAAAGAATGTTATGTTTCTTCTAAATGTAAAAAATGAAGAAGGAATGCCAACAAACTCTCAACAAGGGAGGAAAATACTCCACTCACAATTGACGACCAGAAAGTTTAGTATTTCCAACAGAAAAGTGGAAGGAACAGCCACAAATACAACTATTCCAATAGCAGGGAACACACACACACACACGCATTCTTATGCCTAACTGGTACACATGCAAGAAAGAAAAAGGGAACACACACACACACACACACACACACACACACACACAAACACACACACACGTCCCTTACACTCTCAACAGTAATATTTTTTTATGAACACAGTCATTCATGTGCCTGTTGGTCTCTGAACCCTTGAGAGCCATTCAGAACAGCTGTACACCCACTCAAACACGTCTCTACTGCTCGCCTCTCATGTGTCAGTCGGCCACCCCCCCCTTCAACCTTGACCAGCAAGAGTCGGCCCACAGCGTGCCTGAAGTCTTAGTTCACTCCCTCACATGAGTTAGTGAACAGTCAGTCAGTGCTGGCTGGCTCAACGCAAAAACACTGGGGCACACGCCGCAGGGTAGTAAGTGGGCGTCTTGTCAGTCTCTCCGAAGCATTTGGCCACGGTCCAATGCCTCACGTTTGCAACAATTCGGTCAAGCCCTCACTATCGTTGTTTACTTATGACTATCTGGGTCTTCCTCATCTGTATTAGGAACAACTGACCGTCTATTCAATATTCCCAGCACTTGATCTGTGGTAAATGTACGGCAAGGTCGAGTACGTAAAGTGCTGGTGGTGATGTCATAGTGAATGGAAAAACAATCGGAATAAAGTCGATAAAACACTGAACTGAATAGTGTTCTGACAAAGCAAATGGCTGTGAGCACGGGCCAGACCATCCCCCAACTATGATGTTTAGTGCTGGCTTATTATCTCATGAACTAGGATCGTGAGAGTATCAGGGTTAGGTCACCCTACTTTGTCACCAAATGGCGACTTTGGCGCTCAGCCATGTCGTCGCCAAAAGGCGACTTTGGCGGTGTAAGGGTTAATGTCCATTCATATCCAACGGACATGAGTATGAATCACTTCAGGTAAGTCGCACAATGTACACAGAAAAGTGCACCAAACCACACTGAGTCAGTCAAGGGACAGCCTGCTCTCCACAATCACCACTGTGACAGCCTGCTCTCCACAATCACCACTGTGACAGCCTCTCCACAATCACCACTGTGACAGCCTGCTCTCCACAATCACCACTGTGTCAGCCTGCTCTCCACAATCACCACTGTGACAGCCTGCTCTCCACAATCACCACTGTGACAGCCTGCTCTCCACAATCACCACTGTGACAGCCTGCTCTCCAGAACAGGCATGGTACTGAAGGAAAATCATTTTTCCCTGAAAATGTTTGGGGGTCCAGGGGCGGTGCCCCCTGGCGGGGTCAAGGGGCAGAGCCCCTTGTGGGGGTCAGGGGGCAGCGCCCCCCGAAGCTGAAGGTTTTTCAGCAATTCTAGCCTGTAAAAAAGCCTCTCCTTGAACTAATTTCAGTTCTTCATACAAAGCAATTTCTGCCACAAAATAAGCTCTCCTAGAATCACTTTATCAGTCATTCCTTCAACCCAAAGGAAGTTTTAAACCCAAGTAGTCACATAGCAAAAATGAGTACATATCTACATTGCTTTAGGTGGCATACATTAAGTCAAATTGTAAACGTTTTACTTACTATGTCAGTGAAGCACACACACAGTGTACACACAGGAGACCCCTCATTTTGCACAACTTTGGTCATCATGTCCAGCACCACCAACACAGCATAGCACAGCACTGCAAAGTAGTGGTCTATTTCATGTCTTGAGTTCCAGTTTTGTTTACTATGTTCAATTCTTTTATGATCCGTCTCCTCTACATTAGTTACTCCTTTTACTTTTACATCTATCTGAATACAGTACAAAATGAGTTTAAGTTTTGTGTCTCGTTTAACGTACAAATTTTAAGTTATGTGTCTCTTCAGTGCAAGCAATGTGAATGAGATGAAGACTACTTTTTGCCTGATTTCTCAGCCATCTGCTTCATGAGCAGAGCCTACTTTTTGTAATGTCCAAACCTCATTCTCTTTGCCTCCTGTCTGTAATGTTCAATGGCTTTTCTCTTTGAAGCCAGACAAATGTGTTCCTTCTGGAACAGTTCAAACTTTTTCTTTCTTTCTTCTTTTTCTTTCTCCAAAATGTGGTGGTAAGTCTATCAACTGTTCCAAGCACGACGAAAACGTTTCATTTTCGTGGCTCCTGTTCAGCCAATCCCATCGCCATTTGTTTGCCACACCAGCATCAATATCTCCTGTCGCAGAATTTCGCGGAACTATGTCTGTACGCTTTGGCATTTTTATTTTTTCCTTCTTTTTCTTTAAGAATAATCTTGTTCAAATTCGATCACGTCGACCCAGAGCGGAAAGCAGTGGCGAATGTCACGAAAGCGCATGCGCGGAAGTAGTCCTGCTCAATGCTACTTCTCGCGAGACGAAGGCTTGAAGTGAATGACCTGAAACGAACTAAGTGGGCTGGTCTCATCGGGCACGGCTCGGTTTTTTTTTTTTTTTTTTTTTTTTTTTTGCTTTTCGCGGATTTCCGCGAATTCGCGGACATGTACCATGCCTGCCAGAATCACCACTGTGACAGCCTGCTCTCCACAATCACCACTGTGACAGCCTGCTCTCCACAATCACCACTGTGACAGCCTGCTCTCCACAATCACCACTGTGTCAGCCTGCTCTCCACAATCACCACTGTGACAGCCTGCTCTCCACAATCACCACTGTGACAGCCTGCTCTCTAGAATCACCACTATCACTTTCTGTTCAACATACACTTGCTGAACACACACTATTATCCAACACTATATGTGTGTAGACCTAATAGTAATAACTATCACTTTCTGTTCAACGTACACTTGCTGAACACACACTATTATCCAATACTATATGTGTGTAGACCTAATAGTAATAGCTATCACTTTCTGTTCAATGTACACTTGCTGAACACACACAATTGTCCAATACTATATGTGTGTAGACCTAATAACTATCACTTTCTGTTCAATGTACACTTGCTGAACACACACTATTGTCCAAATACGTATTGTGTGTAGACCTAATAGTAATAACTATCACTTTCTGTTCAATGCACACTTGCTGAACACACACAATTAATCCAATACTATATGCGTGTAGACCTAATATCTATCACTTTCTGTTCAATATACACTTGCTGAACACACATAATTATCCAATACGATGTGTGTAGACCTAATAACTATCACTTTTCATTTATGATAGGGTGGAGGGGGTAGAAACACAATCCTAGAAGTGGTGGACTCTGTCACAAAGATGTTTTCTCACAAAACCAAGGAGGAAAAACACACTGAAATATATATACCCGGAGGGGGGAGTGGGAGGGGGGACACACTAAAGATGCCTAAATCTGAAAGATTCCATGCCTGGATCAAAGCAGCCTTGTAATCTTTCTTGGTGTGAAACAGTTTGAAGCAAGGGTCTAAACACAAGCCCAGATCACGCTGCTCACACTGGTATCTGGATTCCTTTTTCCTCAGATACCGATCCCGTGCTGGATCACGAAAACTGTAGACCACACACACTCTTGATGGCTATGCTTTGTTCTCTGTAGCTGTAGACCACACATACTATTGATGGCTATGCTTTGTTCTCTGTAGCTGTAGACCACACATACTTTTGATGGCTATGCTTTGTTCTCTGTAGCTGTAGACCACACACACTCTTGATGACTATGCTTTGTTCTCTGTAGCTGTAGACCACACATACTCTTGATGGCTATGCTTTGTTCTCTGTAGCTGTAGACCACACATACTTTTGATGGCTATGCTTTGTTCTCTGTAGCTGCAGACCACACATACTTTTGATGGCTATGCTTTGTTCTCTGTAGCTGCAGACCACACACACTCTTGATGGCTATGCTTTTTCTCTGTAGCTGTAGACCACACACACTTTTGATGGCTATGCTTTGTTCTCTGTAGCTGTAGACCACACACACTCTTGATGGCTATGCTTTGTTCTCTGTAGCTGCAGACCACACACACTCTTGATGGCCAATGCTTTGTTCTCTGTAACTGCAGACCACACACACTCTTGATGGCTATTGCTTTGTTCTCTGTAGCTGTAGACCACACACACTTTTGATGGCTATGCTTTGTTCTCTGTAGCTGTAGACCACACACATCTCTTGATGGCTATGCTTTGTTCTCTGTAGCTGTAGACCACACACACTCTTGATGGCTATGCTTTGTTCTCTGTAGCTTCAGACCACACACACTCTTGATGGCTATGCTTTGTTCTCTGTAGCTGCAGACCCACACACACTCTTGATGGCTATGCTTTGTTCTCTGTAGCTGTAGACCACACACACTCTTGATGGCTTTGCTTTGTTCTCTGTAGCTGTAGACCACACATACTCTTGATGGCTATGCTTTGTTCTCTGTAGCTGCAGACCACACACACTTTTGATGGCTATGCTTTGTTCTCTGTAGCTGCAGACCACATACACTCTTGATGGCTATGCTTTGTTCTCTGTAGCTGCAGACCACACACACTCTTGATGGCTATGCTTTGTTCTCTGTAGCTGTAGACCACACACACACTCTTGATGGCTATGCTTTGTTCTCTGTAGCTGTAGACCACACACACCTTTGATGGCTATGCTTTGTTCTCTGTAGCTGTAGACCACACATACTCTTGATGGCTATGCTTTGTTCTCTGTAGCTGTAGACCACACACACTTTTGATGGCTATGCTTTGTTCTCTGTAGCTGCAGACCACACATACTCTTGATGGCTATGCTTTGTTCTCTGTAGCTGTAGACCACACACACTCTTGATGGCTATGCTTTGTTCTCTGTAGCTGTAGACCACACACACTTTTGATGGCTATGCTTGTTTCTCTGTAGCTGCAGACCACACATACTCTTGATGGCTATGCTTTGTTCTCTGTAGCTGTAGACCACACATACTCTTGATGGCTATGCTTTGTTCTCTGTAGCTGTAGACCACACATACTCTTGATGGCTATGCTTGTTCTCTGTAGCTGTAGATCACACACACTTTTGATGGCTATGCTTTGTTCTCTGTAGCTGTAGACCACACATACTCTTGATGGCTATGCTTGTTCTCTGTAGCTGCAGACCACACATACTCTTGATGGCTATGCTTTGTTCTCTGTAGCTGTAGACCACACATACTTTTGATGGCCATGCTTTGTTCTCTGTAGCTGTAGACCACACATACCTTTGATGGCTATGCTTTGTTCTCTGTAGCTGTAGACCACACACACTCTTGATGGCTAAGCTTTGTTCTCTGTAGCTGTAGACCACACACACTCTTGATGGCTATGCTTTGTTCTCTGTAGCTGCAGACCACACACACTCTTGATGGCTATGCTTTGTTCTCTGTAGCTGTAGACCACACATACTTTTGATGGCTATGCTTTTTTCTCTGTAGCTGTAGACCACACACACTCTTGATGGCTATGCTTTGTTCTCTGTAGCTGTAGACCACACATACTCTGATGGCTATGCTTTGTTCTCTGTAGCTGTAGACCACACACACTCTTGATGGCTATGCTTTGTTCTCTGTAGCTGTAGACCACACACACTTTGATGGCTATGCTTTGTTCTCTGTAGCTGCAGATCACACACACTTTTGATGGCTATGCTTTGTTCTCTGTAGCTGCAGACCACACACACTCTTGATGGCTATGCTTTGTTCTCTGTAGCTGTAGACCACACACACTTTTGATGGCTATGCTTTGTTCTCTGCAGCTGCAGACCACACACACTTTTGATGGCTGTGCTTTGTTCTCTGTAGCTGTAGACCACACACTCTCTTGATGGCTATGCTTTGTTCTCTGTAGCTGTAGACCACACACACTCTTGATGGCTATGCTTTGTTCTCTGTAGCTGTAGACCACACACACTCTTGATGGCTATGCTTTGTTCTCTGTAGCTGCAGACCACACACACTTTTGATGGCTATGCTTTGTTCTCTGTAGCTGTAGACCACATACACTCTTGATGGCTATGCTTTGTTCTCTGTAGCTGCAGACCACACACACTCTTGATGGCTATGCTTTGTTCTCTGTAGCTGTAGACCACACACACTCTTGATGG
Source organism: Conus ventricosus (assembly GCA_018398815.1). Classification (NCBI taxonomy): domain Eukaryota; kingdom Metazoa; phylum Mollusca; class Gastropoda; order Neogastropoda; family Conidae; genus Conus; species Conus ventricosus. The sequence continues at coordinate 16,934 of JAFLJL010016456.1, forward strand.
CTATGCTTTGTTCTCTGTAGCTGTAGACCACACACACCTGTGATGGCTATGCTTTGTTCTCTGTAGCTGTAGACCACACATACTCTTGATGGCTATGCTTTGTTCTCTGTAGCTGAGGACCACACACACTCTTGATGGCTATGCTTTGTTCTCTGTAGCTGTAGACCACACACACTCTTGATGGCTATGCTTTGTTCTCTGTAGCTTCAGACCACACACACTCTTGATGGCTATGCTTTGTTCTCTGTAGCTGCAGACCACACACACTCTTGATGGCTATGCTTTGTTCTCTGTAGCTGTAGACCACACACACTCTTGATGGCTATGCTTTGTTCTCTGTAGCTGTAGACCACACACACTCTTGATGGCTATGCTTTGTTCTCTGTAGCTGTAGACCACACACACTTTTGATGGCTATGCTTTGTTCTCTGTAGCTGCAGATCACACACACTTTTGATGGCTATGCTTTGTTCTCTGTAGCTGCAGACCACACACACTCTTGATGGCTATGCTTTGTTCTCTGTAGCTGTAGACCACACACACTTTTGATGGCTATGCTTTGTTCTCTCTGCAGGTGCAGACCACACACACTTTTGATGGCTGTGCTTTGTTCTCTGTAGCTGTAGACCACACACACTTTTGATGGCTATGCTTTGTTCTCTGTAGCTGTAGACCACACACACTCTTGATGGCTATGCTTTGTTCTCTGTAGCTGTAGACCAACACACTCTTGATGGCTATGCTTTGTTCTCTGTAGCTGCAGACCACACACACTTTTGATGGCTATGCTTTGTTCTCTGTAGCTGGGATATGCATCATGAAGTGGCGTTCTGTCAGTCTCGCCACATCTGCGGGGTGTTGTCTGCTGGCCCTCAACTTCATTGTTGCACCACTCACCAGCTCATGCACTAGCTGCTTGGCAAATTTATACTGTGAAAGTGGAGAGATGGCACCTTCTGTTGGAATAAAATGTAAGCTTGCACCTTGGAAAGGTGAATTAGGTGCATAGCCATGCATTTCCACCACTTGGTTTTTCAGTGTTAACTATAATATCCAGGTTTTGGTCGAAGGTGTCAGCTCCATTCATGTTCCTGTTGTAGTTGTTGATAGCGACAGGTGTGGTTGATGCAGGCTCCTGGTCCCCATCTTCATGGTCAGGTTCAGCAGCTGCTGCCTCAGCTTCGGGTTTTGTGCTAAGAAGCAGAATGTTCTTCCTATCATGGAAGCGCAGCACAACAGCTTGCCCTTCCGCCTGAAGTGAAACTCCCCTTCTTGATTTTGAGCTCCTTGGGATGTCAACTCCATGGACCACCAACCCATCCAGCGATGACAGTACTGACAGCTAAAGTGTCGTGTGCCCTCAAATACTTAAATAGAGCAACCGAGCTGATGAAGAAGTACATGTAAATGACATAGCCTTTGTTACGAAAATCTGTCATCAGTCACTGCACAACATTCTCCCCATGATTTTTCTCTGGGCCGTGTTGTCCTGCATCAGTGTAGATCTGCATTCTGCAGACGTAGCCCGTGTCAGCCTCACAGCAGCAGTACATCTTCACCCCATACTATGTAGGCTTGCTGGGGATGAACATGCGGAAACTGAGACGGCCCCGCCATGGCACCATGGATTTATCTACAGACAGGTCCTGATGGGGAGGCTAAGCATCTTTGAAGGCAGATGACAGATGGTCGAAGAGCTTGTGGACCTTGAACAGTTTGTCAGGATTCTCCAGATCTCTGAAATATATAACCACAAAATACTATTTATTTACCATTATGTACATTTTGAACACAACAATCATTTATGGTCAATGTCAGTATCAATGAATACAGCTGTGCTTCAGAGAAGTAATGACCAACACTAACAGCCTCTCAGTTTGCACAATATATACATGTGCAACTTTGTTGTTGCAAAATGTGTAATTTTGCTATAGCCTCTCAGTTTGCACAATATGTGCATGCGCAACTTTGTTGTAAAATGTGTAATTTGCTATCAATATGGGGAATACAACTTAGTTATGCATATAAAACAGCTAATAAAACATGCCTTTATACAATGTTTATTAGTTCATATAAAACAGCTAATAAAACATGCCTTTATACAATTTTTATTAGTTCATATAAAACAGCTAATAAAACATGCCTTTATACAATGTTTATTAGTTCATATAAAACAGCTAATAAAACATGCCTTTATACAATTTTTATTAGTTCATATAAAACAGCTAATAAAACATGCCTTTATACAATGTTTATTAGTTCATATAAAACAGCTAATAAAACATGCCTTTATACAATTTTTATTAGTTCATATAAAACAGCTAATAAAACATGCCTTTATACAATTTTTTTTAGTTCATATAAAACAGCTAATAAAACATGCCTTTATACAATGTTTATTAGTTCATATAAAACAGCTAATAAAACATGCCTTTATACAATGTTTATTAGTTCATATAAAACAGCTAATAAAACATGCCTTTATACAATGTTTATTAGTTCATATAAAACAGCTAATAAAACATGCCTTTATACAATGTTTATTAGTTCATATAAAACAGCTAATAAAACATGCCTTTATACAATGTTTATTAGTTCATATAAAACAGCTAATAAAACATGCCTTTATACAATGTTTATTAGTTCATATAAAACAGCTAATAAAACATGCCTTTATACAATGTTTATTAGTTCATATAAAACAGCTAATAAAACATGCCTTTATACAATGTTTATTAGTTCATATAAAACAGCTAATAAAACATGCCTTTATACAATGTTTATTAGTTCATATAAAACAGCTAATAAAACATGCCTTTATACAATGTTTATTAGTTCATATAAAACAGCTAATAAAACATGCCTTTATACAATGTTTATTAGTTCATATAAACAGTCTATTAACTGCCTTTATACAATGTTTATTAGTTCATATAAACAGCTAATAAAACATGCCTTTATACAATGTTTATTAGTTCATATAAAACAGTAATAATACATGCTTTTACAATGTTTATAGTTCATATAAAACAGCTAATAAAACATGCCTTTAACAATGTTATTAGTCATATAAAACAGCTAATAAAACATGCTTTATACAATGTTTATTAGTTCATGAAAACAGCAATAAACATGCCTTTTACAATGTTTAGTGTTCAATAAAACAGCTAATAAAACATGCCTTTATACATGTTTATTAGTTCATTAAAACACTATAACATGCTTATACAATGTTTATTAGTTCATTCTTTCTTTCTTCATTTTTACATTTATATAGTTTATCTATTATTCATGAATTTTTATGCATCTGTTCATCGTCATGATCTGTTCATTGTCATGATATTATTTCAGCGTTATTTGATTAAAAGTGCTGTATTTATACTATGTAAGAAACTTTGAGTGCCTATTTACAGAACTTACCTATCACTGTTGTCAACAAGGTGGAAGAATGCAAGTATGGCCCGGTAGCGGTCACGAGACATGTAGCTGCCCCAGAATGGAGTTGAACACATGTGATCTGTAGACCAGCAGCTCTTGATTTATGGTTTCCACACAAGACCCATGCTAATAGTGAGGGCCAGGAACACCTTCATCTCCACCATTGTCACTGCTTTCCACTTGTTAAGACGGAATGTGGGCCAGCATCACGTTTTATTGCAATGCATTGTGGTGCACGCAGGTTGGTCTGTTCCACAAACATGTTCAGCACATTCTCATCCATGAAAATTGAAAAGAAGTCCAGGGGTGTTGCATCATCTGGTATATCCATAATACCAGGATTTCCAGAAAATTAAACTGCTTCTGGGTCCATATCATCTTCACTCCATTCTGGTGTCCCTGACACGTCCACATTATGCGCACTTTTCCTCTGCCCTTTTTGCACTCCCCTCCCTCCTCGCTGCATAGCTCCACCACAAGTTGGGGTAAGGGTGGAGGTCCCATCGGTTTATTTCCAGCTTCTGCATCACTATCAAAGTCAAGAGTCACTTTCTTGTGGTCAACTGGGTCGAATAATCACAGAGCCAGAGTGATGAACACGCCCACTTGATGTTGACAGTGGATTTTCCACTTGATGTTGACTGGATTTTCCACTTGATGTTGATGGTGGATTTTCCACTTCAAATTCGTCACCCTAATTATTTTCCTGGCATTTGGCGGCTTTGTCAACATGTGAACTCGCGATCGACAAACTTTGTAAAGTTTCATCATCTAAATTAGCCATTTTGGGGCCGAAATCAAAGTCGATGAGGATGATCTCATCTGTGACTTGTCTGACAGTGTGTTATGCTCGTTTGCTCTTTGGCATCTAAAATGGAGAAAAGACACCCGTCAAACTGATCAAAAATGGAGAAAAGACACACGTCAAACTGATCAAAAACGGAGAAAAGACACACGTCAAACTGATCAAAAACGGAGAAAAGACACACGTCAAACTGATCAAAAACGGTGCTCACACTTCTCCAAATCACCAGGAAGGAATACACGATAGAGTATGCTCCCTCTCCTAATGAATACATGATAGAGTATGCTCCCTCTCCTAATGAATACACGATAGAGTATGCTCCCCCTCCTAATGAATACACGATAGAGTATGCTCCCTCTCCTAATGAATACACGATAGAGTATGCTCCCTCTCCTAATGAATATCAATGCGATTAGAAGTGAAAGTAAGTGGTTATCGCCGACTGACAATTTGCTGGCTGCAGCCGCTAAATACATGATAGAGTATGCTCCCTCTCCTAATGAATACACGATAGAGTATGCTCCCTCTCCTAATGAATATCAATGCGATTAGAAGTGAAAGCAAGTGGTTATTGCCGACTGACAATTTGCTGGCTGCAGGTGCTGAATATATGATAGAGTATGCTCCCTCTCCTAATGAATATCAATGCGATTAGAAGTGAAAGTAAGTGGTTATCGCTGACTAACAATTTGCTGGCTGCAGGCGCTGAGAGGGGGCGTGTCTCGGCCGACAATTTGCCAGTCACAGGGTTCAATGAGAAAAACAATTATTTTTAAGCCAGGTGACACTCTAATCTTTGCTTGTCCACATTCATTTAGCTCTTTATTTCCTTCCTTCCTTGTTTAGTTCATTCTTTCTCCTGTTTTTTCCTTTCATTCTTTCCATTTGCTCTCTCACTTTCTTTTTGTTTTCATTCATTCTTTTCCTTCCTTTCTTCCTCTCTCCCTTTTCTTTTTCACCTCCTTTCTCTATGTCTCTACTTCTTCCTTCCTCTCTTAAAATAATGCACAAAGTAAGTTCCTCACTTGGTGGCACCATGGTCTTGCTGTTCAGCGAGCACCTGTCTCTCTCCCATGGCTAATGCTTGTTGCAACTGTTGCAGCTGGTTCCTAGAGTCGGTAAGCACCTGGCTACTGTAAGCCTCCAACTCCTTTATTCTGCCCATAAATGAACAAATAAAGATGAATGTATGAAATGACTGGTGTACAAATGGATGGATGGCTAAACAGGAAGGCTGCTGGGCCTGTTACTGGATGAAAGGACAAAGGGTGAAATTAATTAAATACATCAAGAATTCATTCAAATGACTGAGTGAATATTCATGTACATAAATTAAATGAATAACAGAGTAATAACACATTATCACAAAAATGAGTATCCCAGGTGCACCTCTAAGAGTCACATGAATATTTCAAGGTATCCCAGGTATTCTTCAACGTATCAATTAACTGAGATAATGGGCACAGTCCAACAGAATTTAGTGGCATTGAAAGTATCATCAATCAGTTCATGCAAGTAAAAATCAATGAATAAAACAGTAAATTAAC